>PVIY010012018.1:27189-63559 GCA_004026745.1 Myrmecophaga tridactyla | reverse complement strand
AAATAAATAATAGGGGGAACAAATGTTAAAATAGATTTAGTTTGAAATGCTAGTGATCAATGAAAGGGATCAGTAAGGGGTATGGCCTGTAAAATTTTTTTTTCTGTTGTCTTTTTATTTCTTTTTCTGAATTGATGCTAATGTTCTGGGAAATGATCATGATGATGAATATGCAACTATGTGATGATATTGTGAATTGATGAGTGTATGTGTTGGGAATGTTTGTGTTTCTTGTAATTTTTTTAATTAATAAAAAATTTAAAAATATAAAATTTTGTATAAAAACATGATTTCCCCTATGTGGAAATTTGCAGTTCGGCAGACTGCACCCTGTGTCAGAGGTCTTAATGATTTTAGAGTACTCTGGATGGACCAATAGTCCTAACTCATTTTTAATATTCAATCAACACTCTGTTTTTTTACCACAAAACAACTTTGCCCTCTCGAAAAATAATCAGCAGGAGAATATAAGTGAAAGGGCTATTTCGGGATACTGAATAAATAGTCCTGGAAATGATGCACTATTATTTAATTGGGAAGAAAATGTGATAAGTATTTTATTTCGAAACATTCCTTCCTTCCCCTGAAATCCTCAAAGAATATGCCTTCTGCATTGGAAGCTACTTAAAGAAAAGAGTGAGCATGTGTTTTAGCATGTTACAGCTTAATTCTCCATATTGTGTACTTTTTAAACTTTCCTTCCCTAACATGAGCCTCCTTACTGCCCCCATCCTCTGGTGCATAAGCACACTGGATCCCAAGTGTGGTCAAGAACTGCTGATGGACCTAAATGACTTTCTAATAGTTTAATAGTTCAAGCTCCCTTGGTTAGCATGTAACTAATGCATAAAATGCTAATATTCCTTAAAAAGAACATACATTACAGTCTCAGCGTCTTGTCAAACACAGTCTAATCTGTTAGCAATTTTAGGCCTCCCAAAGCTTGTTCTTGGCCACGTATCTGTCTCTGCAGTTCTCCTTTGATCCTGTGCAAGCTCAAAGCATGATGATGACATTCAATAGCACACGTCTTGTTTTATTAGCTAGCTCTAAACTGTTTATAACAAACAACACATTAACTGACTTCGCTGTATGGAATTAAATATGCCATTTGGGTAGGCTCCTGTTGCTGATTCATTCATTTTATTCCATTCCAAATTCCCCCTCCCCCCGTTTCTGACCTTGTGTACCCAGATCTATAATGGGAAAAAATTGATTGACTCAGAGAGTAAGGAATTGCAGTGTAGTGATTTCACGCTCAGTTGTTGGCTAACAAGGCGCCATAGTTTTTATTTAGTGAGGCCCGGTGGCAGGAGATAAAGAATTGTGTAGGGTCCAGCTGCCACGGTTTCAGAGCAAGCAGCTTAAAGGGCTTCGGGGTTCCAAGTGTGAAGGGAATTGTCTCTTCCCAGCAGGTAAGGAATAGATCTAGACAGAGTCTGTTGTGTTCAAGATGCTGACTGGCCTGGCCAATTCATGAATCCAAAAAATTACAACATCCTCGGATAGGGAGGAAATGGAGGAGACATTTAGTGGTGCCATTAACCCTTTTAATGCCAGGGGCATAATACCTCCTGCTTGCTGGCCATTTGTAAGAGGCCATTTGTGTTTAAAGCATTATTTTAAATGTAATTCTCCTTTCCAAGTGTTCTTTTAAATTAAAATATACTAAATCAACTCATTAATTATTTAGGTGAAATCAAGTCAGTCAATCCCTTTACTTATCCTGCTCTCTTACATTTATATTGTGTTTTAGACAATTGGTGATTTTTTTTAATTGTTGGTCAAACAGAGTTAGAAAGGCTGGTGTGCATCAGTTTGTGTGTGTTTGTGTGTGTGTGTGTTCATGTACACAGGTAGGGCATCACTACTGAATTTATAAAACTTTTAAACTTTTTTAGGCCACATCAAGATGAACCCATGAAGGATATCTGCTTGATAAAGTTAGCCCTCTTCTAGTTCTTGTATATGCTTAGAAGTAATACAGTGTTTAAAAATAATACAATTGTATCTCTTTAAGGAGTATTAAAATTTAGATTTTGATTCAGATATGTTTTTCAGGCCATTATTCTAAACTACTTAGGCTTTACTATAATAATCACAAGATTCATAATTCTTGACTATTTACCTCGTAAGTGCAATAACAACTTTTTACTGTGTTTAGATGGAGAGCTCACTCCTAGAGGACACAGAAATCATTCCTAATATTTCCTATTTAATGCCTACAATGTGCTGAAGATTGTGTATCCCATGAAGCAAACATAATTTGTTCTAATAACAGGAGTTTCCTTGTGGAAAATATTCTGCTTCCGCTTTAGTGTTCAGCCTCTTACTCTCACTCCCCTCACGACCACACCCAGTCTTTAGGCTTTTCATAATTTGGGACAGAGAATCCCAGTTCAAAGTGAGTCTGGTTCTGGGGGTAGCCTCCTGATCACAGAATCCATTTATTTCAGATCATATTCTTGATAGAGAAGAGCCGCATTAAAAATGGCTCATTGTTATGCAAATCCAGATAACTGTGGGTCTAATGGACTCTCAATCATGCAAAAACCTAACTTTCACCTGTTTAAAAACCTGAGGGAAAAGTGCTTCTTAGCCTGTAAGTTCAGGGGCTGGACCTGAGTTTCCATAACTCCAGGGTTAGGCTGTGACTCCAAAGAACACTATACGTTTTCTAAATTTTCCTGATTTTTAATTTCTTGATTGATTTCTTAACAGTTCTATTCTAAATAATACTTGTAGTGCTTGTCCAAGATCTAAATAAAAACTGGTCTGGAATGATGTCTGTCTTGGGGTTCCCCTTTAATTCCAAAAGGGCATTTTTGTACATTCTCTCATAGATCCAGAAGAGGAAAGATGCTTCCTTTTTCTCTCTGCTTGAGAGAATCCAGTGGTGGCTAAATTTCTACATGTAACGGTTGCCCACTCATGATGTAATTTTATGGCCCTAGAGTTCAAAGAGAGAAGTGAAATTGGAAATTAGGGCCAACATGAGATGGACCAATCTTTGCTGTGGACTCGATTGGAGTCATACCCATGCATTATATAAAACCAGACCTGTGTGTTTGGGATTAGGGTGTTCTTAAATGCAACCAATGCACTTGGTTTTGAGCCAGTCATACTTTCCTCATGTGGTTACAACTTCTCCACAACCCCACAGAAGATTATAACTCCTCATATAGACCAGTTATTCATATATTTATTGTGCTTTGTGAATCGCAGAATGATCTTTTAATCTCCATAGATACATACTAACTTAAGAGTAATTTAGAATATAGTGGAGAAAAAATAGCAACTGGAAGTTACTTCTTCCCTTCCCCTATTCTAATCACTAAAGCACTAGATGGGAAGAAATCTGTAATAAGAAAGTGATATGATGGTAAAAATTCCATTCATTATCTTTTTCAGATTAACGTTTATACCATCTTGTAGATTTCTGCTGGCAAAGAAAGCTAACTGGGCATGGGACATTCTTTAGTTTTACCACCTTCATTCATAGAGATTTTAATGACTTCTGCTGTGGATGTTGTGTTCCATTCATAAATCACTTGAAAGTTGCTTCCAGGATTTTTCACAAACCACTTATTTTAGATTCAGATTCACCTGTTTCCCCTAATCTATACTTTATTCAACACATATTTATTAGTACCTACTATGTACTGTGTGCACATAGTGGCTAAGATATTGTAAAACTGCTTATAATTATTGCTTAGTAAGATGTTGTTACTGTAATCAAGGAATTGGCAGTTAAGCAAGAAAGACATGCATATAAATATCAGCTTTTATAGAGAATGCTGTAACCCAACTGTGAAAAATGTGACATAGGTGAGAGAATAGGTACTGAGGCCAGCATATAAATACTGAAACTGCAGCTCATAAATGTGGGAAACATTCGTACCACTTGCTTGGTTTGCCTATAGAAATGACCTTTTGAAGACTGAATGCTATTTTCCACACATGGCACAATCAGAAAGAAGCACCAGTTTATAAATAAATCCAAGTTGTACCCTAAATCCGCAGGAGGGATTGATGCCCTTGTATCAGTGAGGTATAAGTGATAGAGTTGGGCTCTGAGTGGCACTGACCAACTGGAGGAAGTGGGGGGCAGGTAAGGGAGGCTTGGTGAGAAGACCTGGCTTCTGGGGTCTGGCGTTCTCCTGGGAAGAAGCAGAGTTTGGGGTGAAGGAACCAACAAGAAGCCCTAGACAAAGGGACTTAAATTCTAGACAGAGATAACTTTCAACATAATGCAACGGGCTATAAGTATTTACTATTGCATCTTTCAGCAGAGAAATGACAGTATAGAAGTAATGTGATTTGAATATAACTTTTTAGATAGCATTTATCATTGGACGAGTAGGAGCTGTGATAGAAATGTATCATACGTTCACTGTAAAATTTTGAGAAAGCTTGGGGAAAAAAAATCCTTAGTCCCAACACCTTAGAAACAATTTCTGTTAAATTTTAGTGTATATATTTTAGGGTTTTTTTGTTTCATTTTGTTTTTACATTGAGTTTTTTGTTTAGTTTTCTTTTTACAAAATTGGATTTGTTTTCTGTAGTGCTTTACATGACATTTATACTCTATTTTTCTTTCACTTAATAAATCTTGAGCATTTTCCCCCATCATCAAATAGTCTTCTTCAGTGCTGTCTTTAGTGGAGTGTATTCCCTCGTATGAACGTTTCATAGCTTCATTTAGCCAACCATTGAATGTTACAGTTTCCAATTTTGAAATATTATGAGTTATGCTGCAGTGAAGATCCCTGTGTATAAACTGTTCTGTGCTACTTATTTTCTGAGGATAAATTCACAGAAATTTTAACTCAAATGGATTTCAAGCCAGCAGGTATGAATATGTGATGCCACATTTAAAACACGATTTTTTTTTTTTGTATGAAGCAGGTATAATGTGCTCAAGTTCAAATCCTGGCTTGTTTTGCTGTGTTGTCTCAGTCAGATGAAAATTCATCTCTGTCCCTTGGTTTCTCCATGTGCAGTAGTGAGATAATTCATGTAAAGCAATTATAATGATGCTTGGCACATAATGGCTGACATGATTGAGTTGTTGTTAGTATAATTATAGCAACAATTCTGGTTTGAAATAATGAACTCCTAGATTAAATTAGTGAGAGGGAAAATACAGAACAAGAAATCTTTGAAGAAGCCATGGGACTCAGCAACTGGTTAGCTAAAGGGAAGAATGAAGTAAGAAATGAGTCAAAGTTTTTAAGCGGGAGGAGGAGTTCTCTTGGGGATGGAGGTGGCCTGTGGCTTTGACGAGGCAGAGATTGATGTGGAGAGCTGCAGGCTGCTGCCTG
Source organism: Myrmecophaga tridactyla (assembly GCA_004026745.1). NCBI lineage: Eukaryota > Metazoa > Chordata > Mammalia > Pilosa > Myrmecophagidae > Myrmecophaga > Myrmecophaga tridactyla. The sequence continues at coordinate 58,235 of PVIY010012018.1, read as the reverse complement.
TGAGTTATCTGGGAGAGACCCAAGGAGGACCTGTTGACTCAGGAATGCTGGGAAATGAGCTGTCAACCTGTGGAGTGGACAAACTCCCCGAAGAGGTGAGAGTTTGGAGAGGGAGGGCTTTGGGTCCCAGACTCCTGGAGGCAGTGGGGATATGGAGTTGCAGGAAAACCAACAGCCAGCCAAGAAGACTGAAAAGGAGCCACTGCAGAGGTGGACGGAAATCCAAAGTGGTAGGACACGCTGAAGGGTGAATGAATGTTACAAAGGAGAGAGGGTAGTCGGCTGTGCAGACTAACAGAGTTCAGAGGTGATGGGACATGAAGACCTTGGAATTCCATTACTAATTCTAAGTAGCACATGGAAGGTAAGAGAATTTGAATATTTGTGTCTATTCCATGATGATCAATTATTTTTGTTGGTTCTTTTAGCTTCTCAAAACTTTCTTTGTGAATTTTCGTCATTATGTTAACTTGATCATTTTCAAACACAATTTAAAATTCCTTTTTACTCTGTAAGTTATATTTTAGAAAATCTCGCGAAACTGTCAGTCCCCTGATTCACCCTGTAACAGGTCTTTTGTTTCTCATTCATTTCGTCTTCAGCACAGTTTACTAAGCATTTGGTTCATGTAACAATTAAAAGCACACAAACAAAAATGCTTTAAAATAAACAAGACTACAATATTCTATGCAGTAATCGCTTGCCAAGTTTACCCTTTGAAACTGAAGCCATTTTTATGTCATTGAAGTATAGTAGAATGATCTATAAACAAGATTTCTGTTGTTTTTATGTATTAAAACAGATGAAATCATTTTAAAGAAAATGTTAAATGCATTTAGTTCCTAGCTCAGACAATGTTGAATCCAAAAAAAATATACGTCCTTTGTCCAAAATTTAAAAAACAAAACAAACCCAAATTTTGATCCTCAAGTAATTGCTTTGTAAACATGGAAAGACTTTTTCAGTTATAAAAACTCAATCACTTATGTAAGTCATTTCTTATTTCATTCCACTTTGCGTAAGCTGTTTTCCCATGGTCCTTTCACTGTTCTTACATCTGAAACCTTATCTACGTGGTTCTCACATACCACCGCCTAACTTTATATGTAATTCTTATTAGAATTGGCTCCCAGACCCCTTGTCACTAGTCATCTGCCTGTTGGGGCTTCCCATCACCTTTAAAGAACATTGCTTTTATTTTTTAATTTAACTTGAAATGTAATTTCCCTTTAGAGCTGGTCAACCTGATTTTGCATTAAACCATTCTGAGGTTGATTTTTTTCCCCAAAAACATGTGATCGGGTAATTTTTAATTCTCTTGATTAGATTCGGCTTGAACTGTTTTTTTTCCTCCTGTTTTCTATTATTTCTTGGGTGCCCAGCACAGCCCTGAGTCCAGATGGATACTGTATAAGGGCTGTTGGACAATGATTTGTAGGAGGGGGTGAGGAGATCCTTTATTCCTTTTACATACAGCTGCTCTCAATATGGCTCATCATGACTGAAAGGAAATGAATAAAGATGAGTTATCTGAACCTAAAATCAACTCGGAGCAGAAGCAATTCATACTCCCCAACCTGCCCATGAATCCATTGGGGAAAGGAAGTCATTGCTGTCACTTATTTATTCATATATATTTAATGGTGACAGAGATTTTTTTTTTAACCTTTACCTGTAGTGACCATTTGGAGCATTTGTGCAATACCATATAGTTCTGAATGAGATTCCCATCACATTCTGTGCATTTGAAACCATTTCTGCTAAGCTTCTTGGCAGAGTCTGCATTTGGAGCATGAGCAGACCCATGAAAATGCTGTAGACAAAACTAAAGAGCATGCAAATAGCATTTAAAGAAATGTTAGTGGTTTGAAATGCAGTTTTTGGATCAGTCTTCATTTGGATGATACAACCTATATTTTATTCTAAAGAGCTTATCATTTCCATATTCTCTGCCTTACATGTCTCCCATGATTAATTTCTACCCTTGTGACTAAGGAATCTTAAGTGCTCAAAAACATTTAAAACAGAGAAACATATGGAAAAAGTTTGAATTTAGCTCCAGATTAGATGCAGGATAGGGCTCATCAGGGAAGTCGCTGAATCACACATTTCATGTTTCTTCTAGTTCTGTATAAGGAGAAAGGATGTGTGTAAGTGTGAAAGGCAGTTTCTAGATAAAGTGATCTTAAATCCTGTGAGATTTTAGGATATGAGCATCCAAACTCTGGCCACAAATGCCTTTTATCCACAGCTAGAAAAAGGCTCGCTATGACTTATCCTTCAGAAGTGTAACACCTTCAGATTCACACAGACCTGGGTTCAAATCCCAAAGCCATCACTTCTTAGTGGGGGCACGGGCTAGTTACTCAGCCTCTCTGTGGCTCATTTTCTTCATTCCCAAATCTAGATAATAATACTAACCTCACAAAGCTGTTGTGAGAATTGAATGAGCAGAGATATGTCAAGTGCCTCATATTCCTTCAGAGGCATGAGGCATTGTAGCATGGCCACCAGGTGTCCAGGTCCAGAGCCGACTGTCAGGTTTGATGCCAGCCCTGATACTACGTCTGTAGCCCAGGAGAAAGTAGCCCCATTTCCTCATCTAGACAGCAGTGGTGATTATATTCATATCCCAGACTTGTGACGAAAAGTGAATGAGATGATAAAAGTACAGCACTTAGACTAAAACCTGCCTGGCACACCAAAAGTGCCCCACACTCACACGCGCTGCCCTGGCAGGCTGGTGGGAAGATGGCCCGTTAATGCCCGTGCTTCCCGGCACGTCATAAATCAGCCTTGGAGTAGCTGCTGTAACTGCCATCCAGACTTAATCCAATGTGGACTCCCATGCTGTGATGAATTCTCTTGATTAGACATCCCTGGTTCCTCGCTCGAGTTCATTCATCATGGCTGCAGGAGTGTCGCTGTACTTTCCCGAAGCCGTGAAGAGTTCCGCAACTCCTGAGAAGCTTTCATTTTCTTTAACAATAGCCAATGGCCAAAGACAGAATTTTCTGCCACACACTTAGAGTGTTCCACTTCCAGACTTGTTACCTTGGAGACGTGGAATTGGTTGCAATTGATATATTAATGTAATATGAAAAATTATCTAATTTTTTAGGAGTTTTCTTTGCAAAGTAATGTGTCCTTACCAGATAAGTTAAATTATATTGAAAATTGCTATAGGGAAGAAAGACGGTGCGATGCCACAGGGCAGGTGTGTGAATGAGTGATCCTTCGGCCGTGACAGAAATAAAGAACTGATGGGCAAAGGGCTGATGTCTTTCTCCAGCGTAGATATAGTTGAGTTGTGGAAGATACTTAATGTCCTGGCCGCCTAGAAACAACTTGGAAAAAATTAGGTTCTGAAACTGCCTATTTCAGGGCTCCAAAAGTGAATGGAAATTATGTTGCCTTTCAATGACAGGCCTTTCCAAGGAGAAGAAAACGTGGACGCTTTATGTAGTGCCTAACAAACGTGATATGCTGCTGATAGGAAAAACAACACATTTCAATTTTGTGTGTCATGGTAATAGAACAATACAGAGTCAACGTTGCGGTAACAAGACTCTACAAGTGCCCTTTTAATGGAAAACAGCACCGTTTGGACAAATATTTCTTGGCATCTTTGTATTTCCTTTAACTGGAAACAGAAAATGCTGGCTTGGTGTCATGACAGTGGGATACTGTGTTTTCAAACTCCAAACAAATTGTGGAGCCAGTTTTGCCAAGAAAAATGAAGGTGGTTGGAAGGTATGGAACCAACTACTCCTGGCTGCTCCTATCTGAAAGCATCACAGCCGTAGACTCATGATGCAGGAATGCTATTGTCGCTGTTATTTTCTTAGATATAGTCACTCAATCCCCTTTCTGCTTGTTGCGTCAGAGATGAAAAGGAGAGCATTCTATGGAGATGAATAACTTGGCATCATGAGAATCATGAACATTGGGAAATTTGGAAACGATGTCTGAATTCCAAAATAGATCAAATTATCTATTACCCATAGGCCAATTTTTCAAAATTGGTATTATCCAAAGCTCTGTCTGAAGCTCGCTGTCTGGAGTGGCAAAGTCTGAGAGGCTGTTGTGGGAGCAAGGGGCAGTGAAACTGGCCCCCTGAGCTGAAGAGTATGGTGGACTCAGCAAGACAAAGAAAAAAACAAAATGTTTAAGATGAAGCAATAGAATGAGTTGTGCATCACAACCGAGATTCTTTAAACAGATAAAACAGACAAACAAAAACAGCAAAATCCAGAAAACAGGCAGTGGAACCAAAGCTGGGATTACGGGCCCAGCACAGAGGTTTCGAGTGCAGCTTGGAGGCAAGGTCCAGAATCTGCCCGCGGCGGTGTTGCAGATACGCCTGCAGATGGCACAGCAGAGGCTTAGATGAGCCCCTAGCTCCCAGCTTTTTGACCACATACTCTTTTCTTGTTTTAAATCGTGAATGTGATGTGAAGACATTTTTACAATGACTAAGGCTAGATTCAAATTCCGTCTCAAACTGAATACTATCTCTGTCAAAAAAAAAAAAAAAGTATTGATTAGGCATTACATTTAAAAGTGAGATCCACCCTAGAGCAGTAGGATGAGATGATCCCAAGATGCCCTCTAGAAGATCTGAATTCCCTTGTCTAGAAGAGGAAACTACAGAGGCTAATAGGGAGAAAAGAGCCATCTGGGTGGCAAAGAGAACACACCTCCTCGTGGTTCCACCTTCCCCAAAGCTCCAGTAGGTTCCACTAAAGGCATCTGTTATGAGGGGAGTTTCGGTGTGCAAGGCTGGCTCAGCAGGTGGGAGAGTCAGAGTCCAGAGCCCTGAGACTGTAAGTACCACCCCCTTCCTCGGGATCTGCAGGAATCTTGGGGACTGTGGACCTTCACAGGCTGAGAAATTGGCTGGGTTCCTGCCAGTTTTTCCTATACTTAAAGAACAGAAAAGTCCCCAGCCACCATCTGGATAATATACCTATAAAGGCTATGTTATGACAGGGAGGGGAAGTAAATTCAAATAAATAGCTTATAGCCTATAAATACTTATATGGAAATGTTCAGTTCAAGAGATGATTGAAACCCATAGCTGAAATTAAGTTTGTAGTTATCTATGCATTTTAGTTATCCAGGTTTACAGGTAACCAAATGTTTACTATAAACTGTCTATGTTTTTAAGATGTTGTCTATTGCAAATGCCTTTTACCATATTACATACTTTCTATTTCCTTTCTTCGTTCACTTTTTTAGATTCTATTTTTTCGTTCCACTTATATTGTATATTGTATGTATAGTGTATGCTGTGGATTTTGCAGACTACAGGTGTCACTGCAAAGTAATGCAGTTGTTCTTACTGGCCATAAATTTAAAATCCTTATTTCTTTATTTGATAATCATCTTGTTATGTACTTATACCCCAGCTTACTTCTCATGTGATTGAGGGCAGCTTCATATGCAATACAATGATATAGTAAGTGTTGATGCTCTGCAGAGTGGCTGACCTCCTGCTGGGGAGGGAGCTGCGGAGGCCCACATATGCCTTGGAAAACAGGTCATATGAGAAGCACAAGGCAAAGAGATATGGGCCATTGGTGTCAAAAGTTGTAAAAGGGAGACACTTCTTCTAAGTTGAATACTGATGTGGACACTTCGAGGTGGAGGTGGGATTTGATCTGGGCCTGGAAGGGTGGGTAGGATTTTGACTATTGGTGATAGAGATGCTATGGGGTAGAAGTGGTGGGGGTGAGCACAAAGGAGCACAAAGGAGTCAAGCAAGTGCCCCCCGGGCTCAGCTCACTGGTGGACAGGATATACTTTGTGTGCAGCACAAGCAGATACCTAGAGAATGGGCTTCTTAGAAAGAGTAGGAGGTAAAGCCAAAAACCTCACTTCACTTCCATTAGAACTAAAGACATTCTCTCTGTAAAATTTACAAGAAAACTCTGACTGGTAAAATTCCTGGAATACAAGGTTTATTGCTGAGAGCAGTGCGTTTTTCTACAATACCGAGCAGAGTGAGAAATAAATTTATATTTCCATTCTAGGTAGCAGCACAAGCTGTTTCTGTGATAGAGTAATCCTAAAACAGCTGTGATGTATAGGTACCTATACAGTGATTTTACAATTACGTCATCGCCCTTTTCGTTGTTTTAATTATACTCCCTTTGTTAATAAATCCTTCTTTTACTTTTTTCAGAACTATTCAAGCCAGACAACTTCTTTTTATAAATGAAAACAAATGAACCTAAAAGACTTTTAAAATATAAGCTATGATTGCAAAATGAATAGCCCAAATTGAATATTAAAACAACAAAGCTATAGGTGACTGCTAAATTCTTCTTGACATTCAGCACATAGCTAGAACATAATAAATAGAATTAGTCTTCATTTTCCCCTCAATTTGTGAGTCAATTAATTCTATTAACAGTTCGTAAAATAGCATGCCACCATGTATCGTAAGTACATTTTTATGTAACAACACTGAAGTAAATTCTCCACAGAAGTTGAGAAAGCAAATTAGCTATTCTGCCTTCTCCAAGCTTGATACTTAAGAAAGATTAACTTTTCTCTTGGTATCTCAAATGCTTGTTATTTTTTAAAGACTCAGGAAAGAGAGGCACATAAAAGAACAATGACTGCATTCTTTGGCAGGCAAATGGCATTAGCACAGACATACTTGTTGGAAAATCCTCAACAGAGGTCTTTAAGACGTGGAAAAATTAGATTATATATATTTTGACCAAATTTCTGTTCAAATTCCACAGTCCAAAGTTCACATCACTCAATCACTTTCTCAGTGTGTATTTACATATTGCCTCTTATGCTGGGTACAATTTCTCCAAGCACTGAAGTCTCTAAAAACACACATTTGCATTTGTAACCACTTTTTTCACTGATTTATCCATGTATTCCTAGCAATCATGTAAGCCTTGTGTGAAGGCAAGCAATTTCTTTTCTTTTCTTTCATCTCTCTTTCCTCCTCCCTCCCTCCTTCCCTTCCTTCCTTCCTTTTCTTTGGTGACATGTTTAAATTCCTTCCAGTCTCAGGGAAGTCTTCCCAGATAGGCAAAATCTAAGGCTTTTTCAGCAAGGAAGGTTGGTTTATGGCTGGTGAAGGTAGGAGGCTGGGGAGTCTTGGCTTGAGGAATTGCCCCATGGAGGTGCCAGTCAAGGAGCAAATAGGAGGGATGAGCAGAAGGTCGGGGTGAGCTGGGGGAGAGCCAGTGACAGAGGCACCCATGGGACTGAGTTGGTGGTGGAAAGGAAAGCCCACGGGGTCGATCCCAACCTTACCACTTACTGGCTCAATAACCTGGGAAGGTTCCCTCTCTACGCCTCTAGTTCCTCTGTTGTAAAATGGAGAACTTTATAGTGATGATGATGATGAAGATGAAAATGTTAATCTTGTCTACCTCACAGGGGTGTTGTGAGGATTAAATGCAGTCCATACGTTAAAAAGTATTTAGAACGGTGTGAAACGCACAGTAAGTGATCAATAAATTATAGCTCTTATCATTATTATTAGTCCTCTTAGGGGCAGGCATGTCATCAGAGCCGACAGTCTCCAATTAGCTGCGTAGTGTTGCCAGAGCCATTCCAGACTCTTTTCTCTGGGAAATGTTGTGGTTCCTAAATGCAGGATATTGTAAATTATGCATTTGGTAAGTTTACATAGTCGTTCTTCAGTCGATCTCTATCTGTAAAAAAAAAAAAACAAAAACAAATTCAACTGCATGTTCCTAAAACCAGCACCTATGTAATTCATTCACACTGCTCCCAGTAGTGATGGCAGGAATTTTCCTTGACCAACGAGGCATTTAGTCAAGTAGCAGATGAAAGCAGCATAGAAAATCTTCTTGCCAAAATGTAATTACATTGTCTCCTTGGGCCCCTGTACTTGCTTCTCAGGTTTGCCCTGTGTCTTGCTGGCCCAGGTAATCTGCAGTGAATTGGTACAAGGAAGTACCCAGGTCCTCTAGAACTCGGTGCAAGGGTTGATTAAGCTCTAGTGGTATTGCAGTGTAAGCTTTCCTAATGGTAGGTCAGCATAATCCATTGAGGAATTTGTGTCCAGAGGAAAATAACACTCCTGATGTCCTGAATTAATGAAGAATATGATGATCCATATTAAGAAAAATTTCAAGTAAATGGAATTTGCCCTATTGTAACCATATTTTGGTAAGATGATATGTAGGAGATTGGGTAAGGCTTTGGGGTGTGATGGCCTAAGCTTGAGTCTTGTATATAACACTGTATTTATATTATCTAAGGCTTAGTTTCCTCATTTGCAGAATGGCAATATAAAGAGCATCTACTTCATAGGGAAGCTGTAAGGGTAGATTGGCAGATAGTATATAATATTTTTTACATGGCAGAACTTTGGAAATACATTAGATTTCTAATAATAGGTGAGTGGTTGAGTAAATTATGGTAGAGCCATATGATATTAATAGCTTACCAGGTCATTTCTTCATTGATGGTATAAAATAATTATAGCCAGCTGAGATTCAAAACTATGAGGAAGTCCTACCTTTGTGGAATAAAAGCAATAATGGTAACAACTAATATTTATATTAGTGCTTATATGCCAGACCCTAAATAAGTCCTTTACATTAACTACTCATTTAATCCTCACAACAACCAACCCTAAGAGAGCCACTCTGTTATCCCCATTTTACACTTGGGGGTACTGAGGCAAAGTGAGATTAAGAAACATGCATGACTCCTGGGCATGTAAACCTCCCTGGCAACGTGGGACAGAAATCCTGCGATGAGCTGGAACTTGGCATCAAGGGATTGAGAAAGCCTTCTCGACCAAAAGGGGAAAGAAAGGAATGAGGCAAAATAAAGTATCAGTGACTGAGAGATTTCAGAGTCGAGAAGTTATCCTGGAGGTTATTCTTACGCATTATATAGATATCTCCTTTTTAGTTTATGGTGTATAGGAGTGGCTAAAGGGAAGTACCTGAAACTATAGAGATGTGTTCCAATTGCCATGTTTCTTGAAGATAATTGTATAATGATATAGCTTTGGCAATGTGACTGTGTGACTGTGAAAACCTTGTGTCTGATGCTCCTTTTATCTACTGTATGGACAGATGAGTAAAAAATATGGATAAAAAATAAATAATAGGGGGAACAGAGGTTAAAATAGATTGAGTAGATTGAAATATTAGTGGTCAGTGAGAGGGAGGGGTAAGGGGCATGGTACGTATGATTTTTTTTATTTCTTTTGCTGGAGAGATGCAAATATTAAAAAGATCAGGGTGATGAATACTCAACTATGTGATGATATTGTGAGCCATTGATAGTACACTATGTATAGAATGTTTGTATGTCAAAAATGTTTGTATGTTAAGATTTGATGATAAAAATATTTTTTAAAAAAAGGAAACATGTCCAGCTAATAAGTGACTAGGGCAGAATCTGGGTAAAGAACTGGGGAGTTTGAGTCCAGTGAGGAAATAGGGTGGACTACAAATGGCTCCTTCAAGTCTCATCTGGCTCTGTGATTTCCTAGACAAACGTAGAAAGGCTTGGCTGTGTTGCAGATGAATAAAACACACCATTATTGCATAGTTGGCATAAAAGCAGCTGGCCCGAAAAACAATTGGAAACTGTCACACTCAGAATGGAAAGCCTTTCAACTATCAATATTGGCAGCAGATGATTCTGCACCATTTCCTGCCTGCCTGCCTGCCTGCCTGCTTGGCACTGCCTGCCTTTATTGAACGCAAACTGTGACGTCCTGAAGAAATGAATCCAAGATAAATTTGTAAAACATCATGTCAGGCCCTTTCTAGTCCCAGTATCCCCTGGTGATCCAAGGTTGGGGTCTAGAAAATAGAACAGAACAGAGAAGAGGATGCAGACGCAAATTGCCACAGATCCATGTAGAGCGAAGGAGATATTTTTGTTTAAAAGACAGAGAACTGAGAAACAGTCATTTGATCCCTGCTGCTTAAGGGACAGTAGGGAAAGAAAAGTATTTTTGTGATCACTCTTCAGCATTCCCTATGCGGCTTTGGTTCGTACAGACACAACAGAAACCCAAGCTCTAATAATACATTGCAACCAACCGCAGATTTGTTGCAAGCATTAGGCACAGTAATAACTAACATCCAGCCTCCTTTTGATTACTTCCAGGCCTGTGACATTTAGATTGCTACACATTTCTTCTACCCTCAGAGAACTCCGAGAATCAATTGCGTGCAACTAAATAATCATGTGCTGACATAGGAACTGTAAGGAATTGTAACTAGTTGGTGTCATTTATCAGTCTTTCATCACATTTAGGGTAATAGAGCAAATGAGAGCCATATTTAGGACTTCGAAGACATGGGTTATAGACTAAGCATTGTCACCAACTAGCTGTGGCCTTGAGCATGTCACTTAATTTGTATGAGGCCTTTTTGTAAAATGAGCTTAGAGTTTAGGGTTCCAGGACCCCTTTCAACTTTTATATTCTGTGCTAAGTCAAGGATGGGCTCTGGATAACAATTTCGAAAGGGGATAGTAGTTATCACATTCCACTGGATAAAATCAGAGAGCAGTGTCTTAGTTTGCTTGGGCTGCCATAACAAAACACCACAAACAGGTTGGCTTCAAACAACAGAAGTTTAATGTTTCACATCCATAAGGCCAGAATTCTGAAATCAAGGGGCCAGCAGAGCCATCTTCTCTTAAACCTGTAGCTGAGAATCCTTCTTCGCTCCTCTAGCTTCTTGCTGTCAGTACACGGCATTCTCCCCTCAGCAGTCTGTGTCCAAGTTTCCTCTTCTTAGAAGGACACCAGTAATACTGCATTAACGGTCCACCCTCCTCTGGTATGACCTCATTTTAACTTGCCTAATTCCATCTGTAATGAGCCTGTTTCCCAATAAGATCACATTCTGAGGTGCTGGGGATTAGCACTTTTTTTTTTTTTCAGTTTTTGAAAAGGATAATTTTTTTGCATGGGCAGGCACTGGGAATTGAACCCAGGTCTCTGGCATGACAGGCGAGAACTCTGCCACTGTGCCACCGTGGCCTGCCTTGGGATTAGAAATTTAACATGTCTTTTTGGAGGTTACACAATTCAGTCCATAAGCTCAGGAAGACCAAGAAAGTGGACATCCCAGATGTTTTTAATGTTTACCCATGAACTAAGGCTGGGTTCAACTCAAATAATTCTCAAAGTAGGCCAGGCCTAACTTTTAAAAAGGGAAGTGAGGATGTTCACTCCCATTTAAGCATTTTAAATGTCAGTTGTATCTGCACTGTTTTTAATTTTAAAGTTATTTCTATGGCACCATCATTATCACAGTCAATTACTGCACTATTAGAAAGATAAATTATGTTTCTTGTCTCATCTAAGTTTTTGCTGTACTAAATTTTATTCTATACAGCATATTTGGCTTGTAGGTTTCATCAGAAAATGCATCCTTTTGAGCAAGCTTAGCTAATGTGAAGAGCAGTTTTCAGTGGCTTAGCTAATGTGAAGAGCAGTTTTCAGTGGCCCCCTCCACCTGTGTGTGCCCTCCTCTGTCAACTACTCCAAACCCCAAACCTGACTTAACTAGCATAAGTGGACTGTTTACCAGACGTCTTTCCCTAATAAGGAGGCAATGTGTTACCAGTGGACTTATGTATAGATGGTTCTCATGTAGAGAGACTTATGGAATACATATCTGGATTTCTAAATACATATTTTTTTTTCACAAAAGTCTTAACAAATTCATGTTGTCAAACTGTAGGAAAGTTAATGTGTTGGGTACCTTGAGCCTGCCACCCACACAGACTGTGTGTGTCTGCCGTGAAAGACCAAATATCATCCCAGTGGGCCTGACCTAGTTGAACATAAATACACCATTGAGGAGCAACTGGCTTAAGAATTAATAAAATTTATAAATAAATAGGATGGCCTTGTGAAGAGGGTAAACTTGAAGTTTTCATAATTTTTTAAAAACACTGCAGCAGCCTTTAGCTGCCATGCTGATGCAAAAATCTACTAAATGAAATTGTTTTGTAGAAGATAGTTGGCTTCCTCACATTTTAAAAGATTAGAAAATGAATTTAACCCATAATTAGATTATAATGTGGAGCTTTATATTTTTGTAAGGTACTGACTAGCCTAGAATATGATAGTTGGGGCCAGTTTTAACTTGCAGATGATTTTATTCATAAGGTGTCTGAGTATGTGTGAAGAATATGTTTGTAAATAGATCTCAACTTCAATTTTTGTGATTCGTAACTGCCCTAAGGATAGTTTACCTTCTAGTAGTCACTTTGAACAACAAAGCAACTCAATCTGAATCTGCATCTAAAACGATCACTATTAAAATATAGAGTTGAGTATTCTCTTCTCTGCTGGGCCCACTTGTAAAGCTCATTGAAGAATCAATCATCCACAAGGGCTAGAAAAGAAGCACTCAGCTCCTCACTTCACTTCTCACTGGATAATATTATCCAGAAAAAAAGTAATATTTTTTTTACTTCTTGCTCACCTAAACTGAATTTTGAGAAGTAACCATAAAAGATGAGGCTGAGAATTATAACTGAGTCTTTGGTATAGACAAACTATATTGTATCTTTTGATTTTTTTTTTTTAATTCCCCCAAAGGTCACTGAATTCAAAGACAATCTCTGATTTTATTCAGAGAAAAGCTACAAAGCTGTTACACGCAGCTCTATATATGCCTGTCTGTATTCCGCACTCTTTGTTATCATCCACTATCAAACAAACAAAATGGAATTCAGTCTAAGAATTTCATTACAGCCACAAAAATTTTCTTCAAGGCCTCATTTCCAAACAATGCTGAAAAATATTTCTAATTTTAAAAAAAGGAAAGACAAGACAAAGTTTTCGCATTTGCCTTATTGTGTCTTTCCCTCATTCATACAGGCTAACATTAGAAGTAAATTTCAAGTTAGGTTTCCCCGGCTCCTTCCCCGGGAAGTACATTTCTGGCATGGCAGCCATTGCTCTACTTTCTTGAATAACAAACTGCCCAGCTGCTTCCTATAATGTGGACAGGGCCCTGGCTCCAACGTGAACCCAATCCGAATGCCACATTGCGTGTTTGAGCTATTTTCTGAGTGACTGATTTGGTCTGACTCTTGGTGTCTCAACTTTGGATTCCAAATCAGCCAAATGAACAGTATGAAGTTGCCCCCAGAAAACAGACTGGACTCAGGGCCCTCTGCTGAGATGCAGTACGGTGTGATGAGAATTAAACGGCCTCGGTACAAGCCCTGGGTTTTACCACCAGGTCACTGTGTCATTTCGTAACCTCTCAAAGCCTAATGGTCTTAGGTAAAGAATGGGGAAATAGTAGTCTCTGTTTCATAAGATATGAAATAAAATTGTTTTGTAGAAGGTAGTTGGCTTATTTGCATTTTACAAGATTAGAAAATGCACTTAACTTAAAATAAGATCATAATGCAGACAGCCTTATATTTTTTGTAAGATGATCTAGCCTAGAAGCTGAGAATTCGGGGCCAGTTTAAAAATGGTTTTATGAATTAAATGAAGTAATTTTTGCAAAGTAGTTAGATCAGTGCCTGGCCCATAGTGAACATTTCATTAGTGTTAGCTTTTGTTAATAATATTAATAATTGTTATTAATGTAGTTATTAATATAAATCATAGTCAAGAAGCCCCTTGACTTAAAAGGGGCTTTAAAACATAAAACTTAAAACATAAAACAGATTTTTAAAAACTTTTTCAAATTTCACTTTATCAGGCCTGGTGCTGTTTCACTTTATATCCATTATCTTATTAAAGATTGCATGTTGTCTTTGGGAATATAAATTTTATTGTGCTAAAAAGAAATTAAACAGTGAGTCTTAAAGAAATATTTTCTCCTTTTACACAAAAACCAAATATCCATTAAGACAAGTTACATTTCATTTCTTAAATATTTCTTACATATTGCACATTATACAATCATGCTACATTCTTTTCAACTTTTGGAAAGTTCTTTTCTCTTTTAGGGATTCATTATTTCCTGTGCATTTGGAGCAATAGATAGGACAGGTAACATTTTGTAAATGAGAACACTGAAGATTTATGAAACTGAGGCAGAGACCCCTCCAGAATCATAAAACAAATAAATTGGCCAAGACCACAGCCATGGCCCAGCTCTGTCCCCCTGAACTGTCCTGGACCCTATCGGCATCATCACGTATCTGCTCAACTGTCATTTCCAAGAACGAAATAATATCACCCTTGCATGTTTCCCAAAGCTATTGATTGTGCCCCTATTCGTCATTCATCTTGTGGATAATAAATCCATCCATTTAAAGACAAGAAGAATTTCAGTGTTCCGCTGTGGTCTGCTACACACATGTTCACTTTCCTTACATTTTCTTTGAACAGAACACAGTAAAATCTATTGTACAGCTCACCGGCGTGATACCGCTTTGATAGACACTGAGTGACCTAATATACACACTCCAGTGTACTCTAATCTGTGGTCTCCCAGCTCCCACGCGGCAGGAATTCTGAGATGTTGATGGAACCCCGTGATTTAACAGAGCAGCTGAGCTGCCCTTTCACCCCTCACACTGGTTCTGACAGCTGCCTGCCATGTGTAGAGAAAACCTCACAGGCTGAAACCCTGTCGCAGACTAAAGGTCCTTGAATAAACATACAAGCATAATCATGCTACTGCTCTAAAATTAAGTTGTTTTTTTAAAAAAACTGAATTGGCAGTAGGGAAATTTTACAGCTGAAGATCAGAAGCACCCCAAATTCATCAAGTGCCTTCTCCCTTTAAAATTAAAACAAAATAGCACACAGTAAGCCTAGTGTTGTCCACTCTTACTTGAGTTACCTTTCTCAAGTGGACTAAGCCAGTTTACCAGTACTCAGGTTTTTCTACTTTGAAATAGCATCAGCCTGCTAGAAATGATGTGCAGCATTTCCTGGGTTAGTTAGAAAACTCTATTTGTGTTTAAGCTGTCAATTTAATCCTCATTGCCTTTTTACTTTTATCAGGATATTCTTCAGGTAGGAAAAGAATGGAAGGAGGCTTTAGGCATGACTACCGTCCTAAATATAAAGTTGGTTAAAAAAAAAAAAACCCTATCACAGCCCAGATAGCATTGTGCTTTATAATTCATTCTTTTCACATACAGTACCCTGCGTTATCATGGCTAATGTTTTCCTGCTGAGCTGCCATCATCTTCTGTTGAGCTGTCAGGGTATTAAATTGATGTACCTTCCACATTTGGATAGAGGTCATTATCCTGTTGCCTGGTTGCATTGCCTCCGCTGAGCAGGTTAACTGCTTGAGGTCTTTCATCTGGATAAATGTTTCACCAGCACTTTGGCTCTGTGATGACATGAGCTGTTCCTTAGAGGTCAAAGAGTGATGATATGATAAGTTGTTCCCTGGTGTTCACAGATACAGAAGAGTGGAGTCCAAATTTCATAATAGACCTAAAAATAATGATAAATGCTTACTTTAGCATACATCTTCCAGAAATACTGGATTTGAGGCGCTTTTAAAAATAAAGGATGTATTAATTTCATACAGGGAAAAGTTTTGCTTTGAAGTATTTTATTGTTCCAGTATCATGAATGATGACATTAAGTGTGTCAGAATCTACCCTTTGGTTCTGATGATGACAGGAAGAGATGACTGTGTTTGTGTGATAGATAATACAGTATGCATTGTATATTTTCAAGTTTTCTAATAAAAGTCTTAAAAGATATTTGGAGTAGCTTAAAGACCACACTCTATTAAATATCTTGAAACTATCCACATAGGAAGACAGTTAGTGGAGGGACACCATTAGATCAGTTCCTTTCAGTGAAAATTTAGTTGCCCATTAAAAATAGTTGTAATTTTCTTGTGTTTTAATTGGTTTCTATTGAAGAATATACTAAATAAAAAGTAAAATAATTTAAGTGATTTTATTACAACCTTATTACAACTTTTTTGAAAAGCTTGTTTTTGAATTCTCGGTTTTTCAATCCAACTTTTTTAAAAATAGTTTTCCATTTGAAGTGGGTTTCATTTCCATATTTACCATGGCTACTGTTATTATATGAGCTTAAAGATGCTCTTATGATTGAGTAGAATAGTTTTCTTTTTCATCTTTGGAAAAAAATGCCACTTTATATCTTTTTAAATATAAACATATAATGATATGGAATTAACCTTCTAACTATATGATTTTAGGCCAAACTATTTAATTTTAATCTTTGACTATCCCATTTCTCACTGGGTGAACTATTTAGTGCTATCTTTAAAGAGGAATACTATTATTTTCAACAATTAGACTAGATTTTAAATTGCTGTTTTTATTATTGAGGGTCAGTTGTGTGGAGTCCACCATTTCTAACATAAAACAAAACTTAAATCCTGCCTGGAGGTTCCATCTGTTATCGAGTTTGGACTTAGTGAGGGCACATGCAGTGGACTTTATATTCATTTACTCAACAACATCTGTTAGGTGGTATGGAGATAAATATGAGTGAGACATAAGGGATTCTATACATATTCCGTTTCATATCTGTTAATTTTATCATCGATGCTTCTGCGCAAGGTTGAAACCTCAGCATTCTCCATGATTTTCCCTGTCCCTTCCAGTCATCGAGCAGTCCACCCAGACCCTTTGAACTGCCTTCTAAATATCATGTTAAATCCATTTTTGCTTATCTACTTCTTCTGGCCTTGCCTGAGTCTCCCTTCCTCCTCCCTATGCTTCCTAAACTGTCTCCCTACCTCTGCATTCTTCTACTCCTGCCCCTCACTGCCATCCTTTTTCCTCACTGCTAAGAGACTTGTCTTTCCAAAGCACCTATCTGATCAATCACTCTCTGCTTAGGAATGTTTTGGTGGAACCCATGGGCTGGAGGGTGAAGTGAAGAATACAGTCCTGCCTAATCTGGCCCTAATAGAGCTAGTCACCTAACCCTCCAAATCCACTCTGTGCTCCAGCCAAGAGATGCTTGAGGGGCTAAACACATGTCACCCTCCATCTGCACAAGGCCCCATTTCCCTGTTCTTGGAAATGCTCTCCTTTGACATTCTATGGGACTTACTTCTCTAAGAAGCCCCCCTCCTTTTTTTTTTTAACTTCTCCAGGAAAAGAGGTCATATCTTCCTCTGTGACTTTGTACCATACTCCAGCACTCGGATCACATTTAATTTTTATTATTTGTGTGTCTCCCTATTAAATTATGAATTCCTGTGGAGGCATGAATTGCATGCTTTCCCAGTGGTTTTCAGACTAGGCATGTACCCTTCTGCAACAAAAAGCTTTCCTAAATTTCCTGTTCTTTTCTAAACTTCTTCTGCTTGATTGAGAGCACCTACTCCTGCTTCTTACCCAGTGCTGCTGCTTCTTTCCCTATACCAAGGAAACCATCTCCTCCTACATCTCACTTTTACCCTCTAGCATTGTCTTGAGCTGTACAAACCTCCAACTTCCAAACAAAAGGACAGATGCATGCAGATGTGCCTAGAAAGCCTCCTTTAGTCAAAACACCCAGGCTCATTCTAGCAATAAATAATATTCTTCCAGGGATACATCAACTAATTTTGGGTGGGGAGGGAACCACCATCATCCATTAAGATGCATTTCTAAGAAAATGTTGATTTTATGCATAATAATTATTCTGTTTTATATTTTAATGTTGCTTTGATCAATATGTACCAATAAAAATTTTTCATGATAATTCAGCTCAGAAGAAAATTGTTAATGGTTTGAACTTTGACTTGAGAAATTTTAAAAAACATAATTTAAATTTATGTACCTATTTATGCTATGGAGTATGATAGAGGGTAAATAAAATCTTTCCAATATAAAAATATATTACATTAAAATAAAGTTTTTATAAGACAAGTAGAGTAGAAGTACTATCTAAAGAAGAAATAGGTATGATGTAAAAATTCCAAATGTTAAAGAATAATTTATTCGTGTATTTTTTAATGAAGGATAGTGGATCAAATTGTTATACTTGTATTCCATTGGACCCATTTTAAAGGAAGATGTAAAATCTTTATTTTGAAATGTCAGTCTTACAGTAAATCAAACTTCAACATTAAAGTGTACAAAAGGGTACACAGTTTAACAAAAACATGTATGGAGTAATCAAGCAAAAAAAAATGGAATGTTCATTCCCTAAAGCTTTAAAATATTTTTTAAAACTTATTTTATTTTAACCTTGTAGATGGATAAATAGTCAAACTTGCTCTCTTCCCAATTTTATCAACCAAAACTACTTTCCAGGAGCTTATCAGTGCCACCCAGGACACAGAACAAATCTCTGTATGTGGGCCTACACCAAAGGACCTCCCTGTTCTCAGTTGGTATGGAACTCCCTGGGTTTCCTATGAAAGCACATGACTATTCTGACCTGAGTTTCCCAAATCTGTTCATTTTGGTCCTCACTGCTGATCCAGCATGGAGGAAGCTGGTTCAAGAGTTCTTATATGAATTTGAAACTGCATAGTTGAGAAACCAGTGACAGCCAATACTGTCATTAAATGTGCAACTGTCTGTTCTTGAATATTTTATTGCCCTCAGATACCAGGAGCTCAAAGACAATAGGTTAAGTGTGTAATAGGATCCTTTGTAATCACTTACAATCATCAGATTCCCCTGAAGCACAGCCACCTGATTAGTAGAGTCATAGGTACCTCCTCCAGTAAGCATCAGCATTTACGTTTGTCACTATCATGCCAGATGCCTTGTTAAGTGCAAAGTTCACTGAGAATTCACATCACTCCCACTTTCAAGGAATTTACTTTCCAGTTTGGGGGGAGAAAATGAAATAATAATGCAGTTCAAGCTGCAGCTATTAATCATTAAAGTAATCTTTAACAACAATCCTGAAAGACACTCTGTGCCTGTTATTAAGTGAAAAAAAAACACGTTACAAAGCAGCTATGTGTACTATGATTCTATTTATATAACTAAAATATACACATTGGGCATAGACAGAATACTGAAAAATATAATATCTACAAGGGTGAGTACCTGGAGGAGGGCGAGTTAGGATTTGTGTATACAGACCTGCTACCCCATTATCTGTGGCCTCTGCCCCAGTTTTCTGTCCACCTCTTCCTTTACTGAGAAACATTTTGACCCTTCTGCTTTCAAGGGTTTAGGTGGAGGGAGCCTTGTAGAGTCGAGAGAACATTGTCTAGCAGTTGAAGTGTGGCTCCAACCATTACAAGCTAGATCATCTGGGAACTTCCTTCATGTCTAGGTTTTCTCATCTTTCAAATCAGGATTGTGCCCCCTGCCATGCCTCCTTTAAGGACAATTTGAGAAAACAAAAGGAAAAAAATATGGATAGAAAGTACTTGTTTAAAGGAAAAGACCTCTACCAATAGAGTCATATTGGAAAACCTAAATACACCTTGAGAAATTACCCAGAGACCCAGTTTTTATTAACATTTTAGCCGGATCCTATTTCTTTGAAAAAGTTGAGGGATCAGTTTTGCACCAGAGGGAAAGCATGCATTCATTAACCTGGCTGCAGCTGAGCTCTCCAAGACATATTGGTTTACTTGGAACAAGTAAACACCAGCTCTGAGATTAACACCACAAACCTTGAATATTTAGATGACTTCCAAGGGATTTAATCAAGCTAAGGGATATGTGAAAGCACATACACACAAAAAAAATAATTAAGAAAAATCATTTCTGTAGCAAGGAAAAACAGATTGTTTCCATTAATTCCACTAATTTTTGAGGAGTTTGTTTTTGTTGGCTGAAAACTAAGCTGGGGTGATGGGGGTTGGGGGTGAGGGCTGGGAGGAGATGCATTGGGAGGGCAAATTTAATGGAACAGCACAGAGTTTGTGTCACAGACGTGCCTCACTATGCAGTTACACAAATAGACTCAGGATATTCAAAGCAGGGCTCATCTCCCTTCCAAGTTGGCTTGCCCTCTCAGATATCCTGTCCTCATCCCTGGACTCACTTGGCTCTCAGTCGTTCCACTCTCCTTTCACACCTGCATTTCCTGTCAGCCTCCAAGACCTACCTTCTTTCCCTTGACAGACTCTTGGATTTATTCCCTTTTCTTCATTCTCTCACCTCATACCTGTATTTCTGCAAGAGTTTCTCAGGGCTCAACCAATGAAAATACAAATATTTATTAATTGCTTACTTTGACTATAGGGTCTCCCTCATTCCCCTTCACACTTTATGATGCCACTTAGTAAGTCTTCTGAAATGCTGTTTGCATCATGTCGTTTCCTTTCTCAGAGAGCTTAAGTGATCCCTTATTTCATTCTATCTCAAGTCTAACTTCCTCCATTTGAATATCAAGGCCTTCCACAATCTGGCCCCATTCTACCATAAGTCCCAAATTCATTGAACATCTGCTGTATGCTATAAGTGCCTAAATAAGATATGATTCCTTCCATTAGATGCTCAAAAAATGTCTAAAGTTAGAGATTTATGAATAAACAACATGTTATAATATGATAAAACTTCATAAAGTTCTTTACAGTATGTTGGTTAAGTTCAGGGGAAAACATAATTAACCAATTCCACCAGAAGAGGACAAAGCAGGCAGGCTGACGGTTTCTTCCAGACAGGACAGGGCAGTTTCATGAAGAGGGACCAAGCCCAGACCACAGGAGGGGAAGCTGAGAGTCAAAAGCTGGCACACCTAAGTTACAAAATCCAGCTGAATGCAAAGGACAGGATTAGAACTTCACATGGGAAAGGAGTCAACAATCAGGAGTTAGACTGAATGAGAGTTGGAGAAGGAGTATGCTGAAACATGAGGGAGACTCCTGGACAATTGCTGAGAGCAATGCTAGAATGTGGATGGCTCATCTTTATTAAATAGTAGGTACTTAGCTTGAAGACATTGAATTGCTTGGGTAAAGGAAGCAATGGGGGCTAAGACACGGAAGCTTAGGCCTCCTATGGCTTGAACACCAAATAGATGTTGGAAACAGTTATGATTGCCAACCCTAAGAGTATAGACTTTATCCTACTTGCAATTGGAGACAGGGCTGTCAGAAGGGTGATTGGCAAGGTGATAGGGTTAGGACAGGTCATGGGTCAAATGGTAAATATGTACCTTTCCAAATCCTTTTTGGTATGCATGGTATTCCATACTTATAATTCTAAAGAATATTATTACTTGAATATTATTCAGGTTATATGAAGTTTTAACTTGCCCAACCTCAGAGTGATATTTGTATGAGAATGCCAGTTTTTCTGTTTTGTTTTGTTTTTATCAAATATCTGGAAGGTCTTCTTTTTGCTAGTAGAAAGAACACAAGCAAAAATAAAATGCTGTAAACTTGGCAGTATCCAGAACTACCTACCATTCAATACTCAACATAAAAGGACGGATTTTCTTATATGGCTTGTGATATTTGTCTCATTACCTTATCATGCGCTGTTCTATTAGTTTCCAAAAGTGAATCCTCTTTTCTGCTGATGGCGTTTAATAATCAACAGCCATCACACTAGAGTAGAAAGAGAATAAAATTTGGAGTAATAAAATCTGGGTGCAAGTTTCAGTTTTGCTACTTACTAGCCCTTAACTAACTTATTTGTATTCTCCAGCCCTCATTTTCCTCATTCAAAAAAGAAATGGCTAAAATAACTACCTCACTAGGACTGTTTTGAAAAATAAATCAGTTACAGTTTTTGTCAGAGAACTTACAGTCCAAATTAGGCATGGTAGGCATTGTATCGTTCAGGATAAGGTAGGTTTAGCTGTAGATGTTTGCTATGGATGTTTATGCTACAAATATTTATTTCTTGTTCATACTACATGTCCAGTAGTAACATGTCAGAGGAACTCTGCGTGTTGTTCACTCAGGGACACAGACGACTAACAGAGTCTTCATCTCCACATGCTTACTTAGTCATCTGGGCAGCAGGAAGAGACTCGGGAGGACAAATATCGGTACTTAAAGTAGCCCATGGATGCACACTTGTCTTTGGTCAGAGCTGGTCAAATGGCCAGGCCTAACTTGTAGGGTGCCTGAGAAGAGCATTCCACCACATGTCCACAGGCAGAGAAGATATCAGATAATGCAGAAAATTTCTAAGGAAGGGTAGAAAGCCATCCTTGTTCTTTTCTTTGATCCCAGATGGATTCAAGTAAAATTTCCAAAGGAGGATGTGATGGCTAGGTTCTGGTGTCAGATTGGCCAGGTGATGATGTGCAGTTGTCTGGTCAGGCAAGCACTGGCCTAACTGTTACTGCAAGGACATTTCGTGGCTGGTTGACAAACCGTAATGTTGGTTTATTAAATCATCAGTCAGTTGATTGCAGCTGTGACTTATTACATCTATGATCAATTAAGGGCGTGTCTCCCACAAATGAGATAATTCAATCAGTTGAAGGTTTTTAAGGAAGAAGAGAGACTCATTGCTTCTTCAGCCGGCAAGCCTCTCCTGTGGAGTTCATCCAGACCCTTCGTTGGAGCTGCCAGCTTCACAGCCTGCCCTACGGATTTTGGACTCTTCCATTCCCACGATTGCGTGAGAAACTTTTATCAATCTCATATTTACAGATCTCATCTGTTGGTTCTGTTTCTCTAGAGATCACTGACTAATACAGAAGATAACAAACCTTGTATGGTTGTCAGGCATGGAAAGGAATATTGGTTGAGGACTCCAATAAACACAGAAAATTAAGGGAAGAATGGAATCAAAGTGAAAAGAGCTGTGTCTTATGTTCGACTAGAGTTCAAGGCCCACACTACTGATGTTTCTAGGTCTGAAGAGAGTTTTTGTATACTGCAGGCTAAGTGAAGTCTTCATTCATCTCTGTGCATCATCAGATGTGTGACGTTGGCCCTCCACACACACACACACACACACACACACACAAATAAATTACCTCACGGTCATTTAACCCCACTTTAATGCTTGGTTCCCTATGTTGGTTTCTGGTCTTGCTCTTGGCATTGTGGTATTGCTTTTGGCCTTTGTGCAGCAACTGTTGGTTCTTGATTGTGGAAGATCATATGCCTGTCCAGCCTCAGCAACACCTTGGCCACCAGGTTTCACAAGCCACATTCTGTCCACTGCAACCTCTATGGAGCCCTCATTTGTGTTCATGCTTAAAAGTAAAGGGAGTGAATCTCCCTTATTATTTAAAAGGAAGATACATCAAATAAAAAGGAGTTAAAGAAAAAGAAAGTTGGTGGCAAAAATTTAGATTTCATTATGTCAAGACCCCCTCTTAAACCTCCCTCTCCTTTGGCTTAATCAAAGAAGGATTACAAGTTGGCAAAATTGCTTAAGATCCCATTTCCTTATATTTAGAATTTATCTTCAGAATATTCTTTCAAAAATATAACACATTGTGTTTGAATGTTGAATATATTCAATATATTCAGTATTTGAAGCTGTGTTGTACCCTAGGAAAAACGTGTTCTTAGATTTCATCCATTCCTATGGCTGTGAACCCATTGTCAATAGGACCTTTTGATGAGGTTACCTCAGTCAAGGTATTCCCCACCTCAAATTAAAATGGGTCTTAATCCTATTAGAAGCAGAATGAAACTCAGACAGGGAGAGAGAAGGCCATGGAAGTAAGAAGCTGAAATTCAACAGAACCTAAAAGAAAACTGAGAAGCCAGGGGAAGCCACCATGTGCATTGCCATCTGACAGAGGTGCCAAGGATCAAGCATTGCTGGCAGTGAGCCCCAGAACGCCACAGTCAACGGGGAAAAAGCATCACCTTGTTGATGCCTTGATTTGGACTTTTTCCTGGCCTCAAAACCATGAGCCTTTAAATTCCTATTGTTTAAATCATCCCTTTATGTGGCATTTGCTTGAGCAGACAAGGAAACTAAAACATATGTTGAGATTCTAAGCTGTGTGTGTTTGTGAGAGAGAGAGAGAGACTAGTGAAAAAAAAGAAGAAATAAAGGGAAAAGGAAGGGAAAATGTGAGGCAGAGCTATACACTTAAAGACAGGGAAATGAAGAATAGTCTTGCTGCGTTTGATCTGATGGGAACGTGCATTCAGAAAACTTACAGTTTTGAAACTTTTAGTCTCTCTGCTTTTTAACACTCAGGGAGTGAAATGGTATAAAGTTAAATGCTATAAAATTTAAACTGTGTGGGTCAGAGAATGGAAGCAATGCTGTGCAAATTACCTTGATGGTGTAAGCCAGCAGATCAATGGGAGGAGCAAGGTAGGACAATTAGGAATCGTTTCTATGCCAACATTTTGCTGATTGGCATAAGATGAGTCACAATGTTTTCCTTTATTCCTTCTTAACAGGCTTCTGAAGAGCCATAGTCCTCAGGTTCTTGGTGCCACCAAGCTAGGTCATAAAGAAATGCCATGTACCCAGAGGTAGCATCTCTCTAGGATAAACAGGGCACAGGTAGATAAGGTTTAAGCAGAGAAATAAAAGTGAGCAAGAATCATCAGAATGCCAAGTTTCCAGGTCATGTCCTGGTCCACCACAGCTCTGAAATGGCAGAACCAAAGTAAGACCATCAATGCCAGATCAGTTGTAAAGAACAGGTAGAAGACTATGAATTGGCTTTCTAATGATATGATTGATTGCTATTATTGATAAGCAAGTCAGGGAGAGACAGAATGGGAAATACTACTCCAACATATATTTCTGAGCTTTGGTACCTGCCTTAAAAGGATTCTATGAGTCCTAGAGGCACAATAGATAGCCCCCAACATCTCAGAGTAGAAACCCTTCATGGGAAAGAAATCGTGGGTGGCCATATTCCAGCCAATTGCAATTCTTTGACTGCTCTTATTCTCTCCTAAAAATAAGAATTAGGGGTCTTGACAAAGAGCTATGAGAAGCCCTCATAATATTTTTTCTCACAAAAATAAAACCATAAAGGTGAGTGTTAATAATAATATAATAGTAAGAATGGGTACTATTGAATTAATTTCTACTTATCATTAATCCTGCATTAACATTGGTAACATCACTCATAATGGCTAGTAAAGAAAAAGGGAAGAAGAATGAAGGATTGTGTTCAGGAATGGAGTCTTCAGCTTAGCTCCTCACATTCTCAGGATCCTCGGCAAGGTTTCATACCACCCGTGTGTGCTCCTCTCTAAGCAGTTGTCTTTGTCAGCTAGAATGGTCCAGGCTCCACCTCTCTTGAAGGAAATAATGATGCATAGACTGAATAAGGTTTTTGCTTTGTTTTGCTTTTGTTTAGTTGGTTACTTTTTTCATATAGGGAGAGTATAAGAAATCACGTAAGCCTTATCTGACACGGATGTCCCTAAACTGTGCCCCTTGTTCAAAAGCATAATCTTCAAACACTGAATCTTCATCATCCACTTTCGTGCTCTATAATATCAGCTGATTTCTGTACCAAATGGTGGAAATAGTGTTTGCTACTTCGGCATTCTGATACTCTATCCTAAGGCTTTTGGCCTGGGGTCCATGGGCCTCTTATTAGTATTCAGAAGGTATGTGAACCACCAGAAATTGTATGAAAAATCTGCATATGGTTTTATGTTTTTCTGGGCAAAATTCCTTGGTAATCATCTGGTTCTCAGTAGTCTGGCAGTATTTTAAAAAAGTTAAGAATTATCGCAGTCTGAGTACTCTGTGCCTGGTCTTGTTGGCAGTTGTATTTATCAGTGCTTTGCCCACAGAGGAGTTGGTGAGAGTAGGAAAGAGTGAAAATATTAAAAAAATTCTTTTGTCAAGAAGTCATACTCCACTCAGATTCTGAATTAAGCCTACTCTTCTTATTACACAGCAATGTGACACTTTCTGTGTCACTACATTAAAAACTCATCAAATCTATTTAAAATTTGTGCATTTTACTGTGGTCAAATTTTATCATAACATGTAAGTATATTGGACTCTAGTAAATTATCTACATATTATTAGAAGTGAAGTGCACTGATAACTGAAACCTACTTTGAAATCAAAATGGTAGAATGGATTCATTGATGGGTAAAAGAATGGGTCAATGAATAGATAATGTGACAAAGCAACTATTTCAAAATGTTAATTGTAGAATTTAGGTAGTGGGTAAATAGGTGTTCACTCTATAGCTCTTTTATTTATGTTTGATAACATTGGGAAAGTATTTGATAATAACATCAAGAATACAAACAGCTGTGTATTGTACGGCACAGCAGACAAGACAAGGGTGGAGAAAGTGCAGGGTCATTGGCTTCACCAGTTAGATATTCAGTGAGTCAATTTGGAAGCGGTTCTTGAGTACATAAGTAAATCTACATATTTTAGAATTTCAAGCACTGAGAATTTATGGTCAAGAAGGAATTACTTGACATATGGGAAGTTCTTAGCAGGGTAGCCCTCCAAACAGTACCTGGGTACAGATACTGTGTATCTTTTCCAGATTTAGTGGTGTCCACACAGTTTGGAGAGTGTTCAATAAAGTCGATCTTCCCATTAATAGTTTTCTGTGTTTCTCTAAATATATCTTTGCTTGATTTCACTCTATCAATCTTAGGAATTCTCCTCCACCCTTTCTGATTCAGCTATGTCTTCCTTATCTGAATCACCCATCTCTAGTAGGTAGACAGTCCTAACCAGCCACATCCTAAAGCGCTAAAGAAAGAGTTGCTACTTTCTCATTCACATTGTACTAGACATAATATGTTCCTAAAAATCAGCCTGTGAGAATTTTTTTTATTATTATTAATTAAAAAATTTATTTTTAAATACCAAAAAACGCCAAACACATTCATAAATTTTGATCATTCCGTTCTACATATATAATCAGTAATTCACAATATCATCACATAGTTGCATATTCATCATCATGATCATTTCTTGAAACATTTGCATCTATTCAGAAAAAGAAATAAAAAGACAACAAAAAAAACGCATACCATACCCCCCACCCCTCCCCCTCACCGATCACCAGCATTTCACTCTAAATTTATTTTAACATTTGTTCCCCTTATTATTCATCTTTATTCCATATGTTTTACTCGTCTGTTGATAAGGTAGATAAAAGGAGCATCAGACACAAGGTTTTCACAATGACACAGTCACATTGTGAAAGCTATATCATTATACAATCATCTTCAAGAAACATGGCTACTGGAACACAGCTCCGCATTTTCAGGCAGTTCCCGCCAGCCTCTCCACTACATCTTGACTAACAAGGTGATATCTATTTAATGCATAAGAATAACCTCCAGGATAACCTTTCGACTCTGTTTGGAATCTCTCAGCCATTGACACTTTATTTTGTCTCATTTCTTTCTTCCCCCTTTTCGTCTGTGAGAATTTTTTTTAATAAGGAAGCACTGAGAGAGATGAGACTTAGCTTTACCAAGTTAATCCAAGCATGAATGGTTTTTTATCCTACTTGTACCAAACATATTCAGTAATTGACAGAACTCTGTAAACTCCAGCCCTAAAACTTGGGAGGTTAGAAATTGATAAACAAAAGAGCTTTTCCATTTTAATTTCTCAGGCTCACTGCACATGACATTTCATACAGGGTACCAGAATCTAAGAATTGGAAAAGGAACAATACCAAAGCAGCTTATAGGAGCTGGTGAGGTGATTTTTTTTTTTTTGGCATGCTTTGCGGAGCATACTTTGCATTTAATTATTTCATTTAAAATGGAACCGTGATGATTTTCCCCCATGACAGCATAATACAAGGAAGTCAGATCTTTTTCTTCTTCTTCTTCAAAATGGCCCCAATGCTCAAAATCAGACCTGATGAAAGGACCTAAGAAAGCATCGTGAGACATGATAGGTGCTTGGGGTGCAATTTTAATGCCAGCAGACTGGGAAACAAACAGCATAACCCAGACAAGACATGACTTTGTTCTTTAGCATCCATGTGAAGAGGAAATAAGATCTCTCTGGGATATGCTCCCCCCCTGCACAGGTGTGATAGAAAATACATTGCCTTCTCGACCTACTACATGATGTGTGCAATTCTGGTTTGGGACAAGGCAAGAGAGTATTACATTGACTCTTCCAATAAGAGCTCACTTCACTGAACCCCATTGGTGCTTTTCTTGGGTCTACCATCAGTGGACACTAAAGGAGCATGAAGCGCCTCTTAATCTCATGAGCCTAGTGCGTGCTGGCTGCTGTCAACGTCATTCTCTAGCTCTGCTGCCAGTGGAAGTGAGAGATTGACCCTACGCTGCATTGTTTTTTGCTCTGCCACTAAACAACTGAGCTGTTGGCACCCTAATTGTTTTATAACAGGAGGAAACCAATTGTGTGTTGATGTGAATGTCTTATTCATCAGACATTACAGGCTTCACATTTTTAATGAGCTGAAACTCCTAGTCCAAGACATGCAAACAGTGGATCAAGACAAGGGTATAGTGACGACGTTTTCTAATTTATTGCAGTTGCTGTTTTAAAAGATTTGACAGTATTTCAGAACTCCAAACGCTGCAATTAGAAAGTCTGTCTGAGATCATGTTTTAATTAGAAACAGTAAACCATGTTTGAGTTATAAAGGGCAGCAATGTAGTATAAGAAAAAGTTATAAATGAATCTTTTTCTTTCCTTTTCCTTAAATTGCATAGAGAAAGCTAGAGATACAAAATATTCATCAAGTACCAAAAGCGTCTTTCTGGTGCATGAAAATGTCTAAATTATCCCTCTGGGTTGAGTTTTGAAACTTGTGGTTTTTTGTAAGGAAGCTTAGTTTCTATGTCATCATAAGTAAAGAGCACTCTGAATATTTTTCACAGGCAAAATAAAATGTTTCAGCATTAAATATTACAAAACCTTGTGTGCAGTCACAATCATCATTTAAAAAATAAGCTGCATTATTATCTAATTTGATGGCATCCTGAAGAAGACAGCTGTTTACCCAAAGACTTCACTGGAAACAGCTCAAGAATATGTCTGCAAAAGTACACTAGCATCCTTGAGTTGAAACATGGGACAGCTGTGCTCAAAAGCTACCAAGACTTCCTCACTGAACACAGGAAAAAGCCCAAACTCCTAAGCAGGGCATGTAAGGCCCTCACCCTGCAGTCCTCCCCATGCTTTCAGCCTCCAAGTCATCTGTGTCCTGACATGCAAATATGTGCCTGCCCTTCACTACTTCCCCACACACCTCTGAACCCTCTCCCAGAACCCTGCCTTTGCAGAGAATGTCCTCCCATCTCTTTCTGAACATTAAACATTGACTTTTCTTTCAAGTCCCATTTCTTTCCTATACACTGGTATCCCTAGGATAGCACTTGCATTTTTTTTTTTTTTTTTTTTTTTTTTTTTTTTTTTTTTTTTTTTTGATTCATAGGTAGTTGTTGTCCTGGTCATGTCTTCCTCCAAACTCTTCAGCCTCCTTAAGGCTAGCAGAGGTATGCTGGTAAATGCTTAATAGCCAACTCTGCAGAAAGTAAGCAGAAAAGCCCTGGGGGCTCTTGCCTGTCTGCATCCTGTTGTATAAATGCTCCCACTATGGCTGATTTTAATCTCCTCTTGACCATTAATTCCTGAGAATTTAGTATTTAGCTCTCAAGGGCTAGTTCGAGCCAGTACCGGAACACCAATGGAACCTGACTTTAATAACAATTACTCTCCTCCTCCACCCTAAACACTGTGCTTTGCTTAAAAATAGGTGCTCGATAAGTGTTTCCTGATTTGAATTATATGGGCCACTTGACCATTTGGCACTTCCATCACCGCTCAGGGAGCAAGGGTTGTTTCCGGCAGTGATCCATGCAGGATGCACACCCTATGTCACCTGAGAGTAGTGGACTTAGCCATCTCCTCCAGGCCACACTGCACAGGCAGGTGTGAAATCAAACAGATGGATTTCTTTTTAATGCACCTGAAAATTGCGATGAAGAGCAAGCTGATAGTCTTGCATTCAACAACCTCATCAAAACAAGAGTGTGATCCACAGTAAAAAGTCTATGGAGAAAAGCCTAAAGCACAGTCATTGTATCGCTTCCAAGGAGAGAGGTGAAAAATCCTTATACTGTCTGGGGAGTGAGAGGAGAGAAGGCTGCTGGCTCACTGACCATCTTCTTTTCCACAAACTATTTGCTGTTCTCAG
Source organism: Myrmecophaga tridactyla (assembly GCA_004026745.1). Taxonomy (NCBI): domain Eukaryota; kingdom Metazoa; phylum Chordata; class Mammalia; order Pilosa; family Myrmecophagidae; genus Myrmecophaga; species Myrmecophaga tridactyla. The sequence goes on along the minus strand of PVIY010012018.1, from coordinate 28,282 downwards.
CATTTAGCATGTGTAATAATTTGTGACTCATATTTTGAGGTTGGTGTGTCCACATATTTCTCATTTTAGTTCATGTAATGAAGTGCCAAACTTGCTAACGCCATTTTTATCATTGACTTGGATGTCACTACACGTTTTAATCCCATTGTTCCTATTAGGGCTGCCAGTTCATCCCGGTTTGCCCCATTTTTAAAATTGAAAGTCCCAATCCTGGGAAACCCCTCATTTGGGGCAAACCTGGACAGTTGTACCCTGTAGTCCTTATGATGGTTGTGATTTCTAGAGGACGCTGTGGTTACTAAAATATGCCAGCGTTCCATAAGACATTCGATACTTGACTAGAAGGACTAAGCACTTTTTTAAAAAAATCTCAATTTATAAAATCTTCTCTCTTCCTAGGATCATGGTCCTATTCTTTAGGCACTTTCATTAAATGAGAGAATACATGGGAATATACTTTAAACAGGAGAAAATGCCCCATGAGCACAAAATGCTAGTATTTAATTCTCATAATGATTTGCGTGTTCAGTAATTAAATCCTTCAGAACTCAATCTGAGTCTAATAGAAATATTGCGTCTTGCTATTGGGGAAGGGGGACATCCAGTATCAAAATACTTTAAAATAACCAAGTATAATTTTGTGGGGAGGACACATTGGGTACTACGTGACGCTAGACTCTTGGCCTTCACGGATCAACTGCATCATCGCTGTTGTACACCAGCACTGTCCATGTGTGGGGCAGCTGCAGGGAGCACGTTGGTGATGCTGCTCAAACATTTCCAGGTAGAAACGACGTGCTGTAGTAGTGTCCACAGTGTGTGTCTCTGTGACACTGTCCAAATGTGCTCCACAAGAATAGCCATTTCTGCTTTTTTTTTTTTTTTTCAAAGAGAGAAAGAGTTTATTACTAGGCACGTGGTGGGAGAGCAGATGGCCTAGCGGCCCAAAATCTGTCTCCGCCAATTGCAGTGATTGACATAACTTTATTAGAGAAAAGATGGGCCGGGTTTAAGTTAATGAGCACAGTGGTCCCAGTATAATTAGAGGTGATCTGATTATTGAATATGTGCAGCTTGATTACATGCTTAATCA
>PVIY010012018.1:0-27089 GCA_004026745.1 Myrmecophaga tridactyla | reverse complement strand
CAGTATAATTAGAGGTGATCTGATTATTGAATATGTGCAGCTTGATTACATGCTTAGTCACAGAACTTATGAAAGAAAATGGCAGAGCAAGGTATAGTTGAGTTATAGGTTAAAGTCTAAGCTACTGTGCATGTCAGGTGGGTCCACTTTGGTTAGATCCAGTATCATCATCAAGATAACTTTGGACTTGAGGTGGGTTAATTCCACCCTAAGTCCAAAGACCCTTTCAACTTCAAGACTCTGAAGTTGAAAAACTGGATAACTAGGTACAAATGAAGGTTAGTCACAAGATTTTTACTATCACAGAGGCAGAAGGAAAGGGTACCATTTGCTTTATTTGGTATCTGTGTTCTTACCTGTGTTCAGCAAAACCATGAAGTAAAAATTGGAACTTTTGGGGGAAATAGAGTAAGGGGAAGACAGTTTGGTAATCAGAGAACCCACAAAAGCAGTGAAAATACTAATAAAAATACAAGCACAACTTACAGGCAAAAGGAATTTGATGGAAGGATTGAAACTGCTAAAATTTGGATGCAAAGGCGAAATGCACAAAAGATCCAGGAAGAATGCACAATAAGGAATTCCAAGACAGAGCATGTGGCCCAGCTTCTCTTCAGCTTGCATACCACTGTGTTTATGTGTTTTGCCCATGGCCGCTGTTACTTCATGGCTCAGAAACTTCACGTTGGACAGAAATGTGACCTAAACCAACACAATTTCTGTTTTACGCTAACATCATTCTCTATTTGCCAATCACATGATCTAATTTATGTTACAGAAATGCATCCTTCAGCTTTGCAAGTTTCTGCTGAAAAAGATGGTCCACAAAATAGGCTCAGAATTTAGACAATCACTTGGACTGATTCAAAACCTTAAGCATAAAAACTTATTGGGGGTGGGTCATGGTGGCTTAGCAGACAGAGTTCTTGCCTGCCATACCGGAGACCCGTGTTCGATTCCCAGTGCCCGCCCATGCAAAAATAAAAATAAAAATAAAAACTTACTGGGCTTCAACATTTTAGACAGTAATTCTAGTCATGTTTTGTTTTTGCTTAAAACAACAGACATTTACTATCTCACAGTTCTGGAGGCTAGAAACTAGACAAGTTGTTTTTTTAAAAATATTTTTATTGATAAATCTTAACATACAAACATTCCATATATGGTGTACAATCAGTGGTTCATAATATCATCACATAACTGTGCATTCATCACCATGATTATTTTTTAGACCATTTGCGTCACTCAAGAAAAAGAAATAAAAAGAAAAAAGAAAAAAACTCATACATACCATACCCTTTACCCCTCCCTTTCATTGACCACTAGTATTTGTAGCTACCCAATTTATATTAACTGACAAGTTTTAATTTGGAAAAAAAAGTGCATCTGATTTCGTTTGCTGAATGCAATATACCAGAAATGGAATGGCTTTTGTAAAGGGAATTTAATACATTACAAGTTTACACTTTTAAGGATGTGAAAATGTCCAAATTAAGGTACCAGCAAGAGATTACCTTCACTCAAGAAAGGCTGATGCTGTCTGGAACACTTCTGTCAGCTGGAAAGGAACATGACTGGCGCCTGCTGGTCCTTGTTCCCAGTTCTGTTGCTTCCAGCTTCTGATGCTAGTGGTTTCCTCTCTAAGCATCAATGGGCATTCAGTTAGCTTCTCTGGGACACAGCTCCGGGTTCTGGCTTGCTTAGCATCTCATGAGAAGGCACATGGCTACATCTGCTAAGCTCTGACCGTGTGTAGGCATCTGCTCTCACTATCAGTGCTCCAAACATCTGTGTCTCTGTTAGCTCTGAAGCAACTGTTCTCCAAGCATCTGCATCTGCTCTGAGCTTTCTCCAAAATGTTGCTTCCTTTAAAGGACTCCAGTATACTTATCAATACTAACCTTTAGTGGGTGGGACACATCTCCATCTAACCAAAAGACCACACCCACAACTGGACTTGCCGCATCTTCATGGAGATAATCTCATCAACAGGACAACCACAAGCTGGCAGCACTACATCTCCATGGATATAATCTAATCAGAAGAGTTTCCGCCCTACAGTATTGAATCAGGATTAAAGAACATGGCTTTTCTTGGGTAAACAACGCTTTCAAATTGGCACACCATAAAAAACGGAGTTGCATCTCCTCTTAGACCTTCTAATTAAAGTTGGACTTCATACGAACCCGTATATTTCACCACCACCTTAATACTTAGAAATAGATTTACGTGATTTTTATATGTGTTTTTAAGTTGTAAAAAATGCACATGCCATTGGGTCATATGACTTTGTATTTGGTTTATTTAAATATGGTTTGGTAGGACTATAATATATAAGGGAAGTTAATAGATCAGAATTCTACTTAATTAGCTGATGCCCACTTGGGAGCCAGTCAATTGTAAAATATGCTGAGCATATTAAGCTTCAAATAATATGAAATCCTTGAAAAGAATAAGCCACCTTTGGTGAAGCCTTTTATATTATTACCTTTGTCATTAAGACAATTTCAATGAAGTTTTTTTTTTTTAAGTCTCACTGTTAATATATATGTAGGAAAATTTTTTTTAAAGAATAAAATGTATCTTGGTGGTTCTGAGAAGATCAGATAGTACTTTATCTACACTTGTGGCCTTCGCTGAGGCAGGAAATGCAGAACTGTTTACATGTGTATAAAATATGACTAGTGTTTTACATTTACATAAAACTGATTTACTAAACAGTCACCATTAAAATAGAGCATTCTTTTCAATCATGGCTAATTACACATCACATAATGCCTGGTCATTAATGAAGATTTCAGTAAGTGTTTGCTGATAATGATGATTATAAAATGATATGTTAAGTCAGTCTCCTCGTGGGATAAATGCTTTGTTTAGAAATGTTAGACTTGTAGCTTTGCCTAAAAATTTTTAATTAAAATCACCACTTTGGCATGAAGCTTAAAATGTGCAAAGTTGCTGCAATTAGGACATTGTGAATCCATATGAATATTACCAGACAGCTTTCAACTTAAAAGATGTGGGCTATTTTGAATAATGGACCTTCTGTTATGCTTAAAACAAAGCCTGTCTATCTCTGCATTCATTCTAATTAATACTCTCTTGCTGGACTCAAAGATGCGATCCCTTCTGCAGGGGAAAAAGTGTGATTATCAGAAATAAGTTACAAAAATAGATTAGATTAATTTTCTACTTTTTCATCCTGTCTGGCCCCTCCCCACTCCATCCTCCCTTCCACCCCCACCCCCACCCCCACCCCTACCTAAGGAACGTCAGTGCAATATCGGAGTAACTGAGAAACATTGGTTTCAGATTTTTTTTTTAAATCTGTGCTTCTACCTAAATCATAACATAATTAAACTCCCTCAGAAAATGAGGAAATTAAGGTTGTTGCCGTTTTTTAATACATATGAAGTTTAAAACTTAAAATGTTAAATGAGTATTAGTTTTAAATGTCCAACATTCATATGAAATTTATAGTGTAAAATTTGAATATATCTCTATATATATACACAAATACACACATAGATGGTATTTTTATTTCAGGGAAATGTCTGCTTTCCTAGGTGCTTACTATTTAGCAACCTTGTTTGTGGACTTAAGTCCTCATGATATCAAATTGCTTGATGGTGACTTCAGTGCAAAAGATTCATTTTGTTTGTTTTTCTTAACAGTTTAAGCAAAACCAGACTTGAAGTGGCATAGCCTTGTAGATTTTTTTTCTGGGCATTTTTCATTTGAAACCTTATTAGTATGGTATATGGGGAGGGAAAGCTTTCTGGACTCATTTCCACAAAATGAGAATAAATTCTATAGGTGGTTATATGTTAGGTATTTTAATTATGGCCTGGATTTCTTAACATTTTCAAACATCTCCCCTAAATCTACTCTTCATATACCATCAGAAAGCCATTCTCTCAGATGGCCATTGGAACCTTCTGATTATCTGGGTCCCCTATTTAGGCCAATTTTAAATGCTAGTGCTCTCTGTGTGTGTGTGTACACACACACACACACACACAATTGCTATTCATATGTACATCACATCTATATAGCAAAAAGTATCACTTATTTTAATCCTCGATTCCATTAAATATCCCTTTAAAAGCAGACAACTAAAATGATAAAAAAAAAAAAAGTCATTAAATTCTTAGGAATGAGGTAAATGCAAAAAATTACAAAGCAGAATTGTAACTTACCAGAACATTTGGGGCAGATAATTCATCCCATATGTAAGTAGAAAAGCATAAAATCAGTAAGTCCATTCTAGAATACCTCCATAGCAAGTCCCAGTTTTTTCTTTTATCCCTGCATTATGGAAATTCATAAATTCATGCCCTGTAGCCACTAGATCTAGCACAAAAGTACCCCATGTCTGTATTATGTATTTTTATTTCGCTTTTTTTTTTTAAGGTTATAAATAGTTAGACACCTGTCTTTAAATGTTTCCTTATACCAGTAGGAGTTTGGGAATAAGTCTTATTTTAGGTTAGAAACAGATAAACCTAAAGCTGGTCGAATGATATGAATTGTTTTTCTTGAAGAGAATGTCCTAATTTTATTCTCTCTTTTCTAAAGTAAGACAACTTTCTATCTGTCAAATTTGAATATTTCTTCCCTGTTGGACTCTTGAAAAAGAAGTCTTTCAAATAGAAACAAGTGGATCACGCTACATCTTCACACATATTCTGGTGAACATCCTGTTCACAATGCAGATGAAGAAAAGGAAAACCTGCAATTGTTTTCATTTCAAACCAAAATAATCACTTCTCTCTAATGAGACTTAGAGGGGAGCGGGGGAAACTGGGCCACAGTCTTACTGTAGGAAAACAAATATTTTTGAGGAGGGATAGTACAGCAGCAGGGGAGAAAAAAAAAAGCAATAGAACAAACACCAAACTTTAGAGTGGGTAAATAGGCCAGCAAAAGACAGACTATCTCATCACATTGCAGCACCCTGAGCTGGGGGCACCCTGCCTGTAAACTGCATGTAAGTGTGCAGAGGGTGTGCATAATGAACAGAGAAGGATTTAATGGGGAGCACAGAGGGAATTAGGGAGAGCCTAACCCGTTTTTAATTTAGATCTGTTTGCTTACATTTAGTACTTGAGGGTTTCTACATTCAGTTTGCTCAAAAGAGTGATGAAGCACTCCTTACTTATGCCTCAAATCAGAAATGCATGAAGTGCAGCTGCAGAGATAATACATTTTCCCCAAAGGCTTTGGCTGAGCAAATTAGGTGTCAATGGGGTGCCTGCGCAGGCAGTACTCTCTCTAATTAGTCTCTTGAGCCTAGTTGGTGGCGAGTATGAGATGATCTAATCAATTGGTCTGTGTCTGATGGTTCGTGTAAAAATCCTACCAGGCAGACTCTCTCCCACAGGTCACCCACCTGCACAGCAGGACTGCTCATTTTCATTTTTCATCTCCTCCATCACATGATGCTGACAGTTGGTTTTAAGAAAATTGAATCCAAAAAATATCTAGTTCATAGGGCACATGGGTCAGAACAAAGTTGCATTATGGGTACCGGCGATCCAATTAATTAATATTTATAGCTGAGAAGCTCTATGTAGATATTTCTGAATAAGGATTTTATCAATAAAATCCAATTTCTTGTTTCAAACATTCGTTTCCAGAGAAAGGACATTGTAAAAGCAGAAAGCAAGATAAAAAATGGCATCCATTAATCTTATGACTTCCGTACCTAGAGTGAATATGTTCACAGTGGGCTTGGAATTCATAGTCACTGTTCATTCGTATTGTGTGTGCAGTGTATTTTAATAATCAATTAAATACAAGGTACACTGATTTTATATTTGCCTTCCCTGTGAATGTAGGATATCCTGTTCATTCCACATAAATTCCTACCTATCAAATGTGTGAATAGATTTAGGTTTTAAAGAATTTTACTAATAGTAAACTGATCTCCCTAATATGAATTCCTCAAAACCTGAAGCTGATGCAGCTATTGCCCAAGGAAGGGGAAGGGACATCCCATCCTCTGGTGAATAATAGCAGGCGGGGTAGAAGGTACAATTTGGACTATAGGGGATCATCGCACTGAGATGGGACAGAGTTTAGCTCTCATTGGCACCTCCCTTTTTTTTCTTTGGCTCCTTCTATTAAATATCTGAGCCCAAACTTAAGTAATGGCCTTGTCATAATGACCATATTCACCATTGATTACCCAAGTAATATTGTTATCCTTTGTAATCTAGTTTGGCATATGTCCTAGAGTAGATACCTGTGATTCTCTTAAAAATTGCACTCAAAGAATCAGCACAAAGGGAAGGACAACTACCATCAATGACTAACAAAAAAGTCTTGTCAACCCAACTGGATAGGAATATGGTACAAGCTATTGTGTCAACATAATTTATCACTACATGAAATCAGATATACTGGAAGTGTACTCATTCCTTTCAAGCAGAGTGTCATGTAGTAAAACAAATGTTTGACTTACAGAAAGGTGTTAATCATCACCCGGGATGTATTTGTGGATGGCTGCCCTATGCCAGCAGTGATCCATTTCAACAAGAGCGCAGGCTTAGCATTTGCCATTGTGAACATGCCATTATAGAGGCTCTGTGTCCAATAACATTTTCCACTCATAAGTTTTCAGATTCTACCTTTCACTCTTTCATTCAACAACCATTTCCTAAGTAGCTGACTAGCTGACCCAGACCTGTGCTCTGGAGATATGACAGTCAACAAAATGAAATTTAATCAAGAACCCATTCAACACCCCATTCCTCTATGCCTCACTCCTTTGAGAAAGTGTCCCATGCCTCAGAGGGACTAAATGAAGTCTGTGGTTTAGGAGGTCGGCTTGGACACCAGGTCTCCCTCTGTTCACCAGAATGGGGAGGGGAGGAGAGCCATCACTTATCAGCCAGGTGTAGGCATGTGAACTCTGTGAATAGGCAGGCCGACGTCAGGACAAACCCACAGGTGCCCTTTGGCCAGAATGGGCAGACTTCCCGGAAAAGCTGGACTCTCAGCTCTGCTTAAGCAGCATGGAAGGGAAAGGGCATTTTGGTCATCTGCATAATAAACATGTCAAGGTTGGTTTTGGGTTTGGGGCCTGGATAAAGATGCCTGTGGACAGGGGTGCTTGAAACACTGCAGGAACAAATGCTATGCTTAATATCCTGGGCCTGAGCAAAGATGTCAGTGCCCAGATCAGAGTCCATGATTCCATGGGAGCAGCAGGGAGAACAGAGGTGGCTTTTCTTCATTTCTCGGGAAGAACAAGGAATGAGGAGTAAGAGGGTTGATTCCATGTACTTGTTTTTTGCTAGGATGGTGACTTCTTTAAGAAGAGCTTTGATAGTGGCATCTGGGCAACGTGTCAGGGGGTGGGGTGGCCACGTGAGCCACATGCAGCCTGTCCCCTGAGCTGCAGGCATCTGATCTGATACCCGAACAGTTAGGATTTGGTGGCATGTGGCATCCTCCCAACCCCAGGCCTCTTCTGGAGACTTAAGAAAAGGGCTTTTGTTTCATTTGACCCAGTCATTGAGCACAGAGAACCCTTGAGAACGAGAACGGAAGGGTACCATTCCAAAAACTCTTCACAGCTTAAGTGGGGGAACTGAGTAGAGGGAGGGAGGATCCTATTTTAATGCTTCTTAAGTGTAAGATTGGAACTCTTTGCTCTCTTAGTCAAGGTATTCCAGACCACTGGCAGGCGAGAGTCTGGGCCTCTGAGGCTGCAGCCTGCCTGGGCAGCGGCAGGGCAGACCGTGCCATGAGGCCTCTACAGAAGGCCAGAACCTTCCGGGTCAGACTCAGTGCAAGGTTCCTGCTGTGTCCGGGAAGATGACACTGTGGCACTGTAGGTGGGGGCAGGCCGGCCTGCATGGGCCTCGGTGACCTCCAGCTTTTAAATCTAGTTGATGAGGTGGTTCTGGGACTCAGTGGAGCTAATGGATGGAATCTGTAGACTGTGTGACTTCAACCTAGGAGCGATTCTTTTCACCCTTCCTCGCAACACATTATTTTCCCATCCTGGATACTCAATAAAAACGTTGAGGGCTAAAGTAGAAGTGCACAGAGGAGCGAGTGAATGTGCTTTCTTTCTCCTCCACCCTTCCCTGGGGGTAGTTGCCGGGTTCTCAGCAGGCGTCATTGGAAACGTTGGCCTCGTTCATGCAGGATGGTGGGAAGAGGCTGGCACTTCAGGCCACGCTAGCCAATTTCCATTCTGCCGAAGCCCATTCTAGAAAAGGCGATCACAGAGTTACATACAGCTGAAGTTTTGTTTTTTTTTTAAGCATGTATGTTTTCCATTTTTCTACTCCATGTTCATAAAAATGAGCATGATGATATGTCCTTTTAATGGTCTGTATGGCTCCAAGCAGTTAATTAAGCCAGTATTACTACTAATGACTTGGAAAAGGAAATTTGCTGAATTTCTTCCTCCCTAAATAATCTAAGAGGAGGTTAGACCATTTAAATTCATGGAGTTAAATTATTTTAAAGGAAGAAAATGCAGTCAGAACCATTTGTTTATCATATTACAAAAACTGCTTTGGTTAAGGAGACTACTCTGCCTCAAATCTGTGTGCTTGGGGTGGCTGTGAAGAAAATGGATGGGCTTACTTTGACCCAACCACTTTTTATGTGCCTCATGTATTTGGTAAAAATAAATGATTTTTTTTTAATAACACTTTTCCTTTTTCCTCCTTCCAGGATTAAGTTGTCATCATTCTGGGAAGAAAAAAAAAAAACATTAATGAAATGTCCAATAATATGAAGGGAATCATGGATCCGTTTCCTTTCACTCCCTGTGGTGGATTTCGCTTACAAGAAAATTGAAGCCGGCAAGACCCTGTTTTCTCTGCAATTTATTTAAAACCTTGCACGCATTTGGATACCTTGTGATTTCCACGAGCTATGTGAAGATTAAGCTTTGCTTACTGATACATGGCATGTATTCTTTTCTGTCTTTTGTGTTTGATTTTATTTGATTTCCCTCTGCAGCACAGCGTCTCTGTAAAGATTTTTATGCTTTCACCAGCTATGTCTTAAATACATTAAGACAACGCATTTGGTGTTCACACTTCTTCAGTAATGTCTGTACATGAAAGCCACATAGTGGCATAAAACAATGAGTGTTTTGTTTGAGAGCAGTGCACATTTTTCAGCCAGTAAGGACACTTCTAGCTAAAGCAAACCCATGTTCTCCGGCTGACTTGACAACTTTTAGTCCCTGACCATGGGACCTTACCAGTAGTACTCACAAGTGGGGAGAATTTTGAAGACATTTGCCGATGTGGGATGTTCTTGGAAATAACTGCACATTTACATAGGATATCAGAATCTACTTAGCGTTTTCAACCCACATAGCATGACTGTCTTCAGGGTACATTGGAAGTGAAGTAACAAATATCAAGCATTAAGAACAATGACCGACATAAATTACTTAATTTTCAACCTCTGGAGATTGAGGTAACTTTTTTACATGTTTTCTGGGTCTTGTCGACATCTTAGTTTTCCATTCACGCTGTTACACTTTGTGCATAGTTTCTGAATGGAGAAAAAAGCAAGGAACAGAATGCTTACAACTTGGGTGCAAAGAATTATATTTGCTGGATGAGCCCTGAGTGCTAGCTGTCTTTGCTGGACAGCATTGAAAAAGCAAATTATGAAGTTACCCAGAGTTAAAAGATTGCTCATATACACAAGCACCTATGAATTAGATTTTGTTTGAACATTCCACGCTGATTGGAAGATATCTCTGGGTACCCAACTAATGGTCTCCTGGAATAACTTTTCAAATGAAGGTTTTAGAAACAATGCAAGAGTCTTGCTTTAAAGATAGAAAATGGAAAAAGAAAGGCCCAACTTCCCTTGTTTAAGGAATTGCGGGACCTTAGAAGATGAAGGTGAATATGCGGCACTGAGGGAAAAGAGGACTGGGCATGCCTTGTGCTTTAATAGGGAGGGAAAGCTGCCAGATTCAGACCTGTTCCCAGTGGGGCAGGCAGCTCTGCAGAATCCCAAATAATACCGAAGCCCAGTGGATGGTTAGGAAACCGCATCTAAAGCATGAAACCAACCTCCTCAGGACACAAATACCCAAATGGAAATACCTTCCTGCACATTGTTTTATATGTTCCAATAGTCAGAAGGAAGGAGAGAGTAAGAGCTTGAAACACGTCACAGTTTTTAGGATCAGGGCTAGGAATTATGAGCCAGTTTGACAAGTACTTTCTCTGAGAGTCAGGTGAGGGAAACCTAATAAACTGAGGAAATGAGCCCAAATTCCTAAACATTGACCTGATACCTTACTTGGAGTGGGGTGTCAGTATATATGTCATGGTCATAGTCCGTCCTGTGCAAAGTAGTATTTGTCATAAGCTTATAGTAACTGCAAAGCAAGGAATTCTTTGCTGATGGAGCAAAAGTTATTCAACACTAGAATGTTTACTGTTTGCCACCTAGAAACCTTTCCCATTCCTCTTTCATGCAGTCCAAGCCATTGGAAGTTTTTAGAGGTATTTTGATTTAAAGTGTACTTAAATTAGAACTTCCGAAAGTAAGTAGGGGAAGACAGCTGTACATGCAAACAAAAACTGCCTTTCCTGTGACTTACTTTGAATCATTCATTTGGGGGAGAGGTAAAACTTTTGAATTTCATTCAATTTAACCAAAAAAAAAAACCTGATGATTCAATCTTGCTATTTAATAAGGTTTCAAACCTAAAAATTTGAAAATATATAATGTGGAAAGACTTCAGTTATGTTAGAGCCATTCAAAGGTATATGTCCCTGTATAGGGGTAGCTTCTCTAGGGAAATAAAAAACTCGGGATGGGGGCAGGGAGGCAAAAACAAACACATACCTGTTGTAGTACAGAGACAGAAGATTGCATTTAGGAGGTTTTTAATTCCTTATCCTTGCCATCAATACAGGGAATCCAAACTTTGGTTCGTCTTCTCTTCTTGCCTCTTCCATTTGAAATCACATACTCTCTTACCCCTTCTTTTCCCTCCCACCCTGAGGTTTTCTTGTTTAAACCAGTGATGAAAGTAATAATTTCTGTGTTCATTAGCAGATTTATTATTCTATTTAGAAAGCACTGGAGTGTTTTGTGAGATTATTTTTATATGAAGGAATAGTAAGAACGCCTTAGCATGGTGATGGTATCAACATGATATCACTGCACACACAGTATTCCGGAAGGAGATTTGGGACTTAATTTCCATTTTCTCAAAGGAACCATTTGGTTGAGTTAAAAATACATGATACATAGGATATGAAATACATTTTTTGCAGTGCTCAGCAAGAAATGGGGGCATAAGGCAAGGTTGGCTGGCTGTCTATCCACTGATGCAAGGGTGAGAAGTTGCTTCTACCTCCCTAGAATGATTAGAAAAGTTTCTACAGGAACCTCCAGGCTTCTGGAGAAAGCAAGGCCTCTTGATATCCTTTTCTCAGTGTGTATATGGCAGTCAGTGTAATCAATACCCTAGTTTATGCTTCTCTATAAAATACTCATCTGTGAATATTATTGGTTTTGTAATCTTTGTTATATAAGATGTTTAGGCTGTACATACTGGGGTAGAATCTTGCCTGCCCCTATACATAGGAATATGTTGCATTATTGCGCATAACTTCCAACTCCCTTACTGGCTTGTAGGTGGATGAAACTGTATATGTTACTGCCTTGCCATTTTCTCATACACCAAATAAGTAAATAAAATGAAGTAAAAATAAGCAATCTCCCATTCTCACTCCCTCTTCCCAAGCAGCCTATTTTAGAGGCACGTACAAATCTATATTCTCTTGTTGGAAGTGGATTTTTTTTTCTTTTTTCTTTTTCCTTTCTTTTCCTTTTCTTTTTATTGTATGATACACTGAAATGTGTACTTTTTAACAGGGGTTTGGTACCTAAGAAATGTGCTAGCATTCAGAAAACTGTTATACTTCAAAATGACACATAGTAAGGAGAATGGAATAATACATGTTGCATATCTGTTATCAGTTGTAATTTGTCTGTATTATGAAAGATGTAATGGTTTGTCAGCTGTCACCGTTGTTTTCTTGTAACATGATATGGAATAAAGTGTAGCAGAATCTCTGTACATCTTCCTGGTGGGTGCCCAAGTAGATTGTATACCATATCAGAAAAACGTCTCTTAAAAACTATTAGATACAACCATTCTTTTTTTTTTTTAAGAGAAATAGTTGGTTCATAGAAAAAAATCATTTACAGAAAAATCAACAACCATTCTTTAAGAGTGAAATTAGAGACCAAACACACAACGCTGTTGGATATGCAAAGGGATGAGTTTGCTGGAAAATTCCAGGAATCTGTTAAACTGTCACCTTTCTCTTTATTCACTATGCCAGATTTAGGCAAAGAAGTAAAGACTGTGCAAAACAAATCTGTGAGCAGCAGGATCTTCACAATTCCCCCAGCTCCTTGCTGATGCTCACCACATGTTCTACCCGTCTCAGATGCATCTGGAGCTGATTTGGTTTTTGTTTGACAATCCTATTTATCTTTTACTGGTTCTTACTCTGATTTTTTTGCACCTATCCTAAGATGAGGTGAGTAGGTTACCCTTCACTGAATACAAATCAAAACTTCAGCACTCAGACATTCTACCAGAAGCATTACTATTCTTCTCTGAATTAACTGAAAACCCCCCTGGAAATCGGATACCCATACTTGGATTGACAGTGCCCAGCTTGGGAAGCCAGACCTGTTTCTATCATCATCTCTGCCTTATAATGGTTACTCTCATGGTTTGTTAAAATGCTAATTAACTTTCATGCCAGATACAATCATCAATTTATAGATAGTATATTTAACTATTTAAAGCTTTTACAATGAAGTCATAACCTTTAAAGTATCAGAGCAAATTAAAAGGGAGGGAAAATTCTCTAACCTTATCAGAGGTTAAAAAAAAAATTACCCTGAAAGTGAAAAATCAAAGTTCACATCTCATGATGGAGGAGGACCCGGGACCCCTGGCTTTCCCCTTGACAGACCTTTACCCACTAACCCAGCAGCCACGTCAGGTGTCCCTTCATACGTTTTTAAGCCCTTCACAAAATAACATTCCCCCAAATACAATTGTACTTAGTCAATGTACAGTCTACCCCAGTTAAGCTCATGGGAGCCACTCCATCTTCAGCCCCCAACTGTCCCTGCTGTTTTCCTAAAGTAAGTCATCTGTGACAAAGGGAAACACATTCAGGCTGTCGCTGCCCCCCTCCCCCCGCACTAGAGGATTCTGGGACAGGAGACTGTACAGAAGTGGACTTCACGGTGGCCAGTGGAGAGATAACACACATGTCTGGGTTGAATGGGAACCATGAATTACCCTGGAAACTGATTAGAATTATAAAAGTATGAAAAGAATAACTAGTTCTTCAGAGTTGTTCCAAGGAAGCAAAAGTATGCCACTGGCTCACTGCCAAACAGTTTTAGCATCTCCTAAGCCCCTCATTGAGGACAGTCCCTGCAGCCTCGGGGGCAAGGGCACATTTTAGAGCTCGTCTATGTGGTTGTGTTGATTCAATCACTCCAGCTCTTACTAAAAGAAAGAAGGGGGTGGAGGTGGAGGATTGGTATGTACAGAAACCAAAGAAAAACCTTCGAGCTATATTTTTAACTTTAATGTGGCAGTAGAGGTGACAAACTTCCTCTCAGTTCCATAATTGCCCAGCCTTCCCTTCTGTCTTCGTGGTGGGTGGGGGGAGCCCTAGTTGGGCTCTGCCAGGTTGGAGGATGTGCTGTGCGCTCACCGAGCCGAGCAGTACCAGTCAGGAAAGCGACACTCCTGTACTGCCTTTGGCCCCCAGAGTAAAGAGAAACCAGAGGGGAAGGTGTTTGAGCAACCTTGTGCCACCGGGTTAACACGTACAGTTGCTGAATAATGGGGGGCATTGTCAGGCTCTGCAGCGAGATCCCCACCGCGGCCCAGCAGCCTGCTGCTACCGGTGGGTGGTGGTGTTACGGGCGTCAGCTTTGAGAAGCTTAGATAGCAGAGGGGGCTAGGATAAAGGACACAATCAGGGAAAAACTGACACGATAAAAAAAAAAAAAATCCAAGGTCTCGTATTTACTGTTCATCCCCGGTGCTTGTGGTGTGCGGTATTGTCTGCGTCGAGTCCTGCTGAGACAGAGCCGGGCACGATAATAGCGCCGAGCTGCCTTGCAGCCCCAGACCTGCCAGTGTTGCTGACTGGGCTGGAGGAGAATGGGATTCTGATAGAGCGCTGTCTTTTTTCTCCTTCCCTGCAAGACCACCAATAATTACGGAGGGCACGCCGCAAACATGGGGTAAGGGTTTCCCGTCGGAGTGTATCCTGAGAAGCGCCCCAGCAGGGCTCCCGGTGGAGGGATGTGCTGCGCGGCCCGGGCTGTGACTGCCTGACCCAGGCAGACGGCGCTGCGGAAGTCCGGGGGACACGTGTTTGAACCAGGTGTTCAAGGGTGTCGAGAGGTTAAAGTGAAACTTGGCTGTGTCAAGCACACTGCAGCGTGAAACCACGGCCCCTTCCCCCAGGCCCCCCTTCCACCTCCCCAACGGAATCTGGTAACGGGATACCTCGCTTCCTTGAAGGAAGGCTGTGACCGACTTGCGTCCTGTTGGGAAAGGCAGGCAACCTTCCGCGACCCTTCTGCCTAACGTTTGGGAAATTTAGAGCTTCAAGGACCCAGGCCCTTACACAGCCCTGACTCTCATTAGAATCCCCGGGGAGCTGGAAAAACACTCATGTCCAGGTTCCCACCTGGACCATTTCATTCTAGAAATGAATCCCGGTCTTGCTCTGGTTTGAGAGCTCTCCCAGGGATTCTACGGTGCAGCCCGGTGGGAACTACCAGATCCTTCCCCGCCCTCTGCCTGTCTGCCACTCTAAGGCAAGGGACGGCAAACTTTATCTGTAAAAGGCCAAATGGGGAATAGTTGGGGGCTTTCCCCGAAAGCAGCCATAAACGATACTTAAATGAATGAGCGTTTTATTGTGCGCCAATGAAACAGTTTGACACAGGTTTGAATTTCGTATAACTTTTATGCACCGTGAAATATTTTTCTTTTGATTCTTTTTACAACCATTTAAAAATCTAAAATCCATTCTTAGCTCACAGTCTACATAAAAAACAGGTAGTTGGCAGAAATTTGCCTGCAAGCTATAGTTTACTATCCCTGGCTTAGAATATGATCCAGGCAAAAGGGTAAGCAAGGCTCACCCCTAACATTTTGGGGATGGGGGGGAGTCTAAGGTAAGAGTAAAAATGGAGACCACATACTATATGTATAAATATTTTAAAATATAAACCCAACTAAGAAAATGATACATATATTCTATCTTCTTCCCTTGACACGTGTCTTCATAATGATCAGGAAGGCAAGGTTTGCATTTAGAATTCTTGGGCTCTCCAAAGTTCATTGCCAAAACATGGCAGTGTGGGGAGAGCCAGCCCTGCTCCAGCCCTTCCCTCTTCTTTTCATTTCCCAATGCCAGCCCCGTCCACAATGCCAGGAGCTGCACCTGCCTGAGTGTGACACTCAGCCCCACGTCCATGCTCTGTGCGTACCTGGGCTTCCAGCTCCTCCTTGACCAGTCCTTGTGGACGGTGACTTGGGGAAGACTCTTTATGTAGTGAGAATTCCAGGATCCTGGGCATCTGGAGTACAGGGTAGAAGTGGGCGGAAGTGAGGACAGGCCCCTCACCATGAACTTGGCATCCGAGGGAAGGGGCCTGAAGGGGATGAGAGCAAAGGGAATCCTTCTGCCTGGGTGTCAGGGCACTACTGGTGGGTGGTAGAAGCCTGAGAATTATCTCCAGTGAGTTTTTAGGTCCCATGTGCATCTCAGTGGCCCATCCTACTTCAGATTCATAGAAAAAGGCCTCATCATAAAATAAGGCAGCACATTTTTTTTCAGAATCTCTCTGAAATTAAAGGATCTGACCTCCTGGAGTCAGCAGGCTCACAAGAAACAACAGTTAAATATACAGGAATTTTGTGAGTCAGTCCTTAAAGCATTAATAGCTTGAAATCAGATGGGAGTATTTACCCCCTAGAAATTGGCAAATGCTATAGCTCAGGGCTTCTTTTTTATTTTTTGAGACACATTTTCCCAGCACACTACTGCTTCCTGACCCCTTTCTTTCCAGTCTCATCTCCCATTCCACCATTGCACATCCTCCACACTTGCTATACTGAACTATCCACAGAATCCTTGGATGTTGAGCCTTCTTATGCCCTGTTCCTTTTAAATATATATATATTTGTGCTGATTTGAAAGATGTATGTATCCGAGAAAAGCCATGTTTTAATCCTAATTCCATTTTGTAAAGGCAGCCGTTTCTTCTAATCCCTTTTCAGTACTGTGTGTTTGAAACTGCAATTAGATCATCTCCCTGGAGATGTGACTCAATCAAGAGTGGTTGTTAAACTGGATTAGGTGGAGACATGTCTCCACCCATTCTAGGTGGGTCTTGATTACATTACTGGGATCCTATAAAAGAGAGATTCAGAGAGAGCAGAAAAGGATGACAGAACACCACAGAGCCATGAAGCAGAGTCCACCAGCCAGAGACTTTTGGCAATGGAGGAAAACACTTTCCAGGGAGCTGAAGAGGAAGCCAGCAGATGACGCCATGTTCGCCATGTGCCCTTCCAGCCGAAAGAGAAACTCTGAATGTGTTCACCGTGTGCCTTCTCACTTGAGAAAGAAACCCTGAACTTTGTCGGCCCTCTTGAACCAAGGTATCTTTCCCTGGATGCCTTACATTGGACATTTTTATAGACTTGCTTTAATTGGGACATTTCCACAGCCTAAAATCCCCTTTTTAAAAGCTGTTCCATTTCTGGTATATTGCATTCTGGCAACTAGCAAACTAGAACAATACTGAACTATCAGTATAAAATAAATTATATTTATTTAATTGTGAGATATATATATATATATAAGCAACAAATTTCCAAGTACATTTTAACAAGTACTTATAGAACAGATTTTAAAGTTTGTTATGGGTTACAGTTTCATGACTTTTTTTCTTCTAGCTGCTCCAAGACACTGGAGACCAACAGTAATATCAATATAATGATTCAGCAGTCAAACTCATTTGTTAAATCCTATCTTCTGTGTTACACTCTTCCTTTTCCTTAAATAACACATATACAAAAAAGCAATAAATTTCAAAGTACATCACAACAGTTAGCTGTAGAACAGATTCCAGAGTTTGGTACAGGTTACAATTCCACAATTTTAGATTTTTATTTCTAGCTGCTTTAAGTTACTAGAGGCTAAAAAAAAATCAGTATAATGATTCAGCACTCATACTAATTTGTTAAACCTGACCTTCTCTGTAAAACTCCACCATCACCTTTGATCTTTCTCCCACTCTTTAGGGGTATTTGGGCTATGTCCATTCTAACTATTTCATGTTTGAAGGGGCTGTCAATAATATGGGATAGGAGGTTGGAACTAGTTGATCTTCTGGAAGGGCTGGCCCTTCCGCATCTCAGATTTAACTGTCCAGGGACCCATCTGGAGGTTGTAGGTTTGGGAGAGTTACCCTAGTGCACGGAATCTTTGTAGAATCTTATATAATGCCCTGGGTATTCTTTGGGATTGTATGCTCTGTTCTTTTGCACACACTGTTCCCTATGACTGGAATGTCCTTTCCCAACAGGCAAACTCCTATTCATCCTTTTAAGCTCCTGTTTAAAAGCCATTTGTGTTGCAATACATTCCAGAACTCCCCCCACAACAGTTTCCCCCTGTTCCAGTTCCCCACATCACTTTGAAAATAGTAACATACAGGTCTTCTTTCAATCTGTGTGCCCTCAGGTCCTAAAATGGTGCGCATGGCACAGATAATATTTAGCAATTTTTTAACAAACTAATCAATTATAAGGTAATAAAGATTAAACAGGAGTGAAATGGGAATGGGGTTTTTCTTCAAAGAAAAGACTTAGAAGTCTACCACCAATGCCAGTATACTATATGTAAACAATTCATTACAATATGCAAGGTGCAGCTTGGCTCTGTGGGGGAAATGAAAGAGGAAAGATCTCTGTCTGTCTTCAAGGAGCTCAAGGTACTTGGAGGCAGTGGCCCCTATACCTGGCTGATTACCAGAATCACCTGGGGAGCTTTCTAACACTCCTACCTACTCACAGTCTCCAGGATGACAGCCCAAGGTGTGAAGTTTTAGAAATCTCACAATCATGTCAGTGATCAGCCAAGCCTGTGGACCATACTGCAGTGAAGTTCAGATGCATGACCTTGTAACGAGTCTGCCTGCCTCCTCAAGTCTCCCCTCCATCCTGCCTCCACCCGAAGACTCTATTAAATTATAAATCATTTACACCACACTCCTGTTTCATTTTTTTCAGTGGCTCCTTCTTCCCTCCCAAGTGAAGTCCGAGTTCTATAGAATGACAGCAAGGGCCCCCTTCCTTCTTCTCTTGTTCCAGCTCCTCTCCTCTCTCACCTCTCCCTTTGTCCTCCCACTCCAGGGACTGCTGGGTAGTTTCTCCCTTTTTTCCTCCCTCCTTACCCTTGCTTAGCTCATACTCACCCTCTACCTGGGATCCCTTCTCCCATGTCCCAGGTGGCTGCATCCTACTTGTCTCTTAAGATTCATCTTTAGCATTACCTCCTCCACTAAGCCTTCCCTCACAAGGTCCTTACCCCTGGTTAATTGCCCTCTCCTCTCTTCATTTCCCCCCTTCCTACCTTCATTCAATGTGGCAGAGGCTGGTGAGCTGTTTTTCCCTGGACTAGACCAGTCAGACCACATTGCACAGCAATCCTCACAGGTGGATATGGTGGTGGCTGAGTTCTGGTCAATGGAGGGGGAGCGGAATTGATGGCTCCACTTCTGGGCCTGGCCCATTCAAACCACCTGTGTGCAATTTCTGTGCTCTTTCCCTTTCTCAGTGGCTTCATACAGATGGGCATGGTCAAACTGGAAGCCATGCATTGAAGAAGATGAGGTCACAGTATAGAAGAATTGCTGCTTGGAGTGGAGCCACCTGATGATCAAGAAGGTCCTTTAAGGGCTTTCATGAGCAAAACATGAACTTCCATTATGGCTTGTAGGAGCCAAGGGTTAAAACAAGACCTGCAGAATTTGTTGGGAGCAGCTGGCATTAAAGTGGCGGCAAGAAATTGAGGAGACAGTTATTTGCTTAATGGAGAAGAGTCTGGGAGAGAGAGAATGTTTGTTTTGTCTTAGCCCCAGGTTCTTTGTGGTCATCTTAAGTAAGCACTCTGTATTCTCACCAGGTGCATGCGTGCTCTTTGTCACGTGAACCCTGCAGTATAGAAGCAGGAACCAGTTAAGAATAAAGTTGTCTGATGTCTCTGGTCTGTTATCGCTGACCTTCAGACCCCCTGAACCCATCTTTGTTTGTCTTTTATTCTTTCTTTCATTCTTTCTTTCTCATCATTCCTTAATATCCTTCGAGCTCCGTTTCATAGGAAGCAACAATGGCTTAGCTATTTAAAAAAAGCTGTCCTACTCCAATTTATTCAACTAATAATTATTGAGCAGCTACAGTGGTCAAGAGTGCTAAGGATATGGGGCAGGCCACGGTGGCTCAGCAGGCAAGAATGCTCGCCTTTGCCATGCCAGAGGACCCGGGTTCAATTCCTGGTGCCTGCCCCTGTTAAAAAAAAAAGAGTGCTAAGGATATGGAAGTAAAGAAAGATAAGGCCCTGCTCTCATAGTGGGATAGAGAGAAATTAAAAATAATAATAATAAACAACATAATTTCAAGTAGTTCAAAGTGTCATGCAGAAACTCTGAACATCTCTACCATTGTGCCATTTTCATTCTATTATAACCACCTTTTATGCATGTATTTTCCACACAAGGCTCTGAGTTTTTTAGGATAAGTACTGGGTCTTTCTCATCTTTGTATTTCTAGTTCCTAGATCAGAGCTAGGACCAGGGAAGGTTTTCAATAAATGTTGCTTAAATGAAGTCACAAAGACGTAATGTGACAGGGGCTATGGAAAACAGAGCAGGTGGAGTTAAAACAAAACAAAACAAAAAAAGGCCCTTCTAGTTGAAAGTAGCTGGGAAGGCTCCATGGAGGGGGTGTATCTAAGCTGAGCTTTGGAAGTGGTTTAACATTTTAGCACATCATGACTGAATTAGGGCAGAAAGCATACTGAGATAAAGGAAGAAGAGGGATAAAGACATAAATATGAGATTTGCTGGGTGTTTGGGGAAAACATAAAGGAGCTTTGCTTTGACAATAGCATAAGATATGGGGACTTAGCGAGGAATTAAGTAGGGTCAGGCTCTCCATGAGAGTGCCAGACTCCAAGGAGTTTGAAGTTCATCCTGGATTTTAACGCAAGCAAGTGTCATAATCTGCACTCACTTTGGGAGCAATCATTTTGGCATGGGTGGCTTACTATTCTTCATTTCACCAAAACATCTGTTAATGCCTGTAATGAGCCAGACATTGTGCTGCAGGTACAGGAACCAGCAACACATTGCCCTTCTCTCACGGTCTCATTGGGGGAGACAGCTGTGTAGACATTATTTGAATGTAGTAAAAGATGTAAGAGTTGTAGAAGTGGTTCAGAAGCATGAGATTTTGCTTTGGTTCCAGGGCAGAGGGTGGGAGTGGGATGGAGACGGTGTCTTGGGAACACATCCCAGAGGGGGTAACACCTTTAGAGATTTTGAAGGACACAAGAGTTTTTGAGGGGATGTGGGCACGTTTTCTTGACACATGGAAGAGCAAATGCAAACACACAGAGGGAGGTAACAGCATGTACTCCCCTTGTGTTAATTCAACCCGAACTTCAGCAGAATTCTGAGGTAAACACATCAGGGCTTCCCAGTTTTCTCTATCAGGGCTAGGTGGTATTATTCAAGGTGTATCTTAACCCCTAAATTAATAACTACCTCCCAGAACATTCTCACACTCTTCCCTCAGAGCTTGACCTCTTCTCCAGCCCCTGAGGACAGTACTTGTCTTATTCTCCTCGGGTCCTGAGGTCCCCACTGGTGGAGACTTGGTCTTTCTTATCTTATTTTTGTAGCATGTACCCAGCACAATTCAGGTGATTCCCCAGATATCTAAGGTGAAGAAAAAAGAGATTTCCTTTAAGCACATGGAAAGGTGCTAAGCAGAGCCTATTGGCAAGTTATTTCTGGTCTTCACAAAGCAAACAGAAAATGAAATTCCCAATTCCTTCCCATTTTCTGTGTCAATTGTCTGCTGAGTGTTCCAGGGAATTGACAGTAGGCTGAAGAGAGCAACGTTTTTTTCTGCTGCTGATCATTAACATTCAGGTGAGTACGTGGGCTTTCAATCATTACCAAATTCGAGAACTCAACATGGTGCTGCATAAATGTCAGTTAAGTTTCCTTACTGCTGCTCATCCTGTGTAGTGTAATGTGTTATTCATAAGTTTGTTATCCAAATTATGGAATTTTAGATCATCTCATATTTGGACCAGTAGACAGATCCTAAGAGCATAGGCGCATCTTAGGATACCGTTGCTTTTCCCTGGAGCTCCCCGGCTATTGTCTGAGGTCCTGACCATCGTGTTGAAGAAGATGGAGTCACACTTGACCACTGCAACTGCTCAATAATTATTAGTTGAATAAGTTGGAGTAGGTTAGCTTTTTTAAAATAGCTAAGCCATAATGGAAGTTCATGTTTTGCTCATTAAAGCCCTTACAGGATCTTCTTGATCATCATCAGATGGCTCCACTTCAAGCAGCAATTCTTCTATACTGTAACCCCATCTTCAAAACTCAGAGCCTTGTATGGAAGATAGATGCATAAAAAGGTAGCTATAATAGAATGAAATTAATGGCTTGCTTGGTATGGGAAGTTTATTTAGGGAAACTGGGGGCATGCCCTACCCTCTAAGCCCACACTTATGCCTGAGTGATGAAACAACATCCCGAAGGTCACAATAAGTTGGGATCTCTGTCTACTCATTTTTGAGATCAAGGTAAACCCTAAGAGTGCAAAGCAAATGCTGCTACTGTAGCTGCAAAGTAAACCCTTGAGTTACTGTCCCTTATTTATGATGACCTCAGCCTCATATTTAAACTCCATGACATATACTATGAATGGGCATCCTTGCAATTGTGACTCTAATAGGGTGACTTTAAGTCCACAAACTTGTGTATTATTTTTTCCTGCAATGACCATGAACTCTCAATTTAAACAAACACACAAAAAGTAGAGAACAAGCAACATGTTTCAGAGTCAGAAGAGATAATAATAAACCATATATTTGAAGATTCTCTATCACACTAACAGCAAAATTCTTCCTATTTCCCTCTGCTCATGGGGACAGAGGAGGGCTCTGGCTGAGCAGACTTGCTGGGTCTCAGAGCAAGAAGAGGAAATACTGGTCATGTAACTCATCAACAACCTCAGCCGGTAGTATTGGGCAGCTCTGCCCTTAATATGGGGCAACGAAGGATCCTGCCCTGGGCTCTATGCTTTAGAGGGCCCTGACCTAACCCTCCTCTGGCCTGCCCCTCCTCTTGGTATGAGGAGTCTGAAGGACAAGGGTATGAGACCACTGCATATCCGCTGCCATGTGTGTTCCTAGATCTGGGGAATAGATGAGGGCAGCTGTTTGCATGGGCAGGAAAGAAACTTGGATATGCATCCATACATGTGTGTGACAACCATCATGGTGCAGGGAGGAGCTGGGGATTGTAATAGAAAAGATTTCCATATGGAGACAAAGGAGGTAGAAAAACAGGGAAATGGAGAGAAAAAAAGAGAGCAGGTGAAAAATAGAGTAGACAAGGAAGTCTGGAGATGTGGACTAACAACTGGGTTTTCACAAGCTCTTATGATACCATCTGCCATAGAACTCCAGGGATTCCCATTTATGTGAGTGCTACTCTTTGTTCCAATTAGCTATTTTGCCTGTGTAACAAACTGCATGAAAATTGAGGCTCTTTGAACAACATTACATTTACTCTCTATCATAGTTTCCATGGGGCAGGAGTTTGTGAGCCGTTCAGCCGGATGGTTTTATCTTGTCATTTCTCGTGAGGCATAGTCCATTGGTGGCTGGACTGGGGTCATCTTGGGAACTCCCTCATTCACATGTCTGTTGCCTGGGCTGCCAAGATCTAAAGAGCTGGGGCTAAAGCAACTGGAAGAGGAGCTCATTGGGTATCTCTAATTTTATATGGTTTCTCCACAGGTCTTTTGAGTGTGATTTCTTATATAGTGGTTCAGGGCTCCAAGACACATGCCCCAAGAGAACAAGAGAGGCAGGTGGAAACTTTTATGGCCTAGCCTCAGAAGTCACACAATAATTACATTCTATCAATCAAAAGTGAACCACCAAGGCCAGTCTATATTAAAAGGAAGGAAAAATAGACTGCCCCCCTCCCCACTTTTTTGTATGCTATGTGGTGGAGGTCACATTTCATTCTTTTTCCGTATGACTATCCCGTTACTGTAACACCATTTGCTGACTTTTTTTGGAGGCGGGGGAGGGGGGTGATATGCATAGCTGGGACTCAAACCTGGGTCTCCCACATGGCAGGTGAGAATTCTACCACTGAACTACCCTTGCACCACCAGACTGCTCCTTTTGATGCAAGGAATGTCAAAGGATCTGCAGGCATATTTTAAAACCATGATAGTTTTCCTTCAGGCCACAAGTTATTTACATGCAAAACATACTCCCTCAATATATTTCAAAATAAAAAGTTAAAAAAATACACTCAGTCCCTCCTAAGACCCCTAAATGTCTCATTGGTTATGGCATTGGTCTCAGGCTCAAAGTCCAGGATCTCATCATTTAAATCAAGCCCAAGTTCAGGTGAGGCTCAAGTGTGCATCCTCAATCACAGCTTCTTGAGTACTTCTCTTGATCTGAAGATCCTCAGACTAAAGTGACAAGTGATCTTCCCTCACACACACAACTTACTTGTTGAGATAGGCATAGCATAGCCACTCTAGGCATTTCAGAAACAGGAAGTGCCAAGTAATCACCGTTCTATAGTAATTCTGAAATCCAGCTAGCCACGTCTTGCCAGTTCCTTGATTAGAGCTCATAATTATTCCCTAGGTATGATTCTCCATGGTTCTTGATTCCATCGTCTGGGCTCTTGGTTTCTCCCTCTAAATTGTCCTTTCTGCTCTAAGAAATGCACGTCATTTTTGCAGCTGAGTAATGTTTTCATCCTGCTTTACTTTTTCCCATAGAATTTCAGGAGTCCAAAGATGTCTTTTCACTTTATACTGACTCTGTTCCTTTTAGTGCAGCAGGCAACATTTTCATCAATATGAGTCTCTTTAAAACCTGTGGATTTCCTATCAATCTTATTAGTTTTCATTCCTTTAGACAAAAAAAAAAAAAAAAAAAAAACCCACAAATCTCATTGAGATAAGTTTTTCTCTGTTTTAGGTTCCTTCTGAGACTGCTGTGGTTTTATGCCCTTAAGATTCTTAAAAATGCTTTTGTTTAATGAAGAGATTTGAGAAGCATGCCCTTAAGATCTTTAGAGCAACTCCTGACTTTTGAAAGAATCTGAAGCACTCCCTCAAATCTTCCTGATGTCTTAACAAAGATTTTTACAGTAGCACCAATGTTATTCTTTGGACCATGCTTTAATGACCCTTGGATTGGATCTCTTCCCACAAGCAATTTCTTAATTTTTGTATTGTTTGCCATCCAGAGAAGGTGAAGTTAAGAAATAATTTTATTTTGAACCCCCAAAATCTCAGCTCTTTCATACTTAACAATTCTTTTTTTCATTCATCTCTCTCCTATTCTGTTTTATCCTGGGCTCCTGGAAGAGCTGCCTGGAAATATTCTTACTGGATTATGGGTTGCTAGATACATTTTCTATTTTCCACATTACCACAGGTGACAATATTGCTAGACTATCCACCACTTCATAACAAGGGTCTCCGTTCTCCAGCTTCCAATGCATTTATCTCACTTTCCTTTAATCCTTTGCTGGCAGCCTCATCAAAGCCCTGCCATCCTCTGTCTTCCAGCCAGTCGCCAAACCACGGCCACATGTTTAGGTTTTGTTACAGCAAAATCTCGCTGTAGGTACCAAAAACTGTTCTAGCTAGCTATTGTGAAATAAATCATGCCCAGAATAGGTGACTTAAAAACAAGACATACATATATATATACATTTTTTTTCTTTCATTGTTTCTATGGAGTCAACATTCTGGATCAGTTAATCTGGGTGCTTCTGCTTAAGATCCCTCAAAGTTGCTGGGGCTGTGGCAAACTCAAAGCCTTTTCACTCATATATCTGGCATCTGGGCTTAGAAGACTTGAACAGGTGGGGTTGGAGCTGCTGGGTGTCTTATTTCTTTATCTCTGTGATCTTTCTATGCAGTTTCTCCCACACAGTGTTATCTGTATCCCAAAGGAAAATGCCCCAAGAGAGAAAGCAGGGCAGAACCATATTACTTTTTATGAACCAGCCTTAAAAGTCACACATAATCACTTCTATCACCTTCTCTTAATTAGAAATAAGTCACTAAGTCTAGCCCAATATTTAAGAAGAGGAGAACTAGACTTCACCTCTTGAGGGGAGGTGTTTCAAAGGATTCAGGGGTATGTTTTAAAACCACCACATCTCTGGAGCTAAGCAACCTAGAGGTCCCTTCTTGGTGTATGTTTGCTAACTGGTAGACTGGAAAGAAAATCTGGACTGTGATTTTCCTGGAATTCTGAGAGCTGGGTCATCTGTTTTTAAAATGATCTGCAACTAAATCCCACATCAGCACTTGGGAAACCTTTGCCTACCTTATTGCTTTTGAATCCTGAGGTGTTAACTGCCTAGAGTCTCATTTGTCTCACAGGAAATATATTAAATGGAGGATTTTTCTCTTTGTCCTTCATTAGCTTCCTACTTCTCAAAGCCAGGCAGCCACTGTACCAAAGGAAAAGTAATCACCAAGTAAACAACAAGCAGCACTCCCTCCATGCTAATGCTTGGATTTGACTTTTCAGCCTGTTTGAGAAGGTTTTTAATACCAAAGGTAAAAAAAAAGCCCTCAGTGCCAAAAAATTAAACAAACAACAGTCAAGATTTAAATGTTTCACAGGTGACTAAAGTAACACCTTTTGGGACAAACAATCTAGTTTTCAACTCCACCTCATCCAAGACAACAAAATTTCTTTTCTACAAGATTTTGCTTCTGTTTGCATAAGTTTTGCTGGGATAGAGCATAATCAATTTTTCAAAATGTAAAAGGAATTCTGAGATTGCAGAGATTTTTCTTTGCAGATAAACAAATGAAAGAATATGAGTGTGGCAGGTGGTAAGGAGAGAAATGTTCAACCTGCTAGATAACTGGGACCCCCTTTTTAATATTTATACTATACTATGTCTTGTTACAGTTAAAGAAAATACATAACTTGTTCTTTTCCCCCTTAACTACTCTCCCTCTGCCCCTTCCTGCCTGAGCTTTATTTATTTATTTTAACAACTGAGTCACATGTGATTCATTCCTGAAGCTTAAGACTTATTTTTAACAACTTGCCTGAACACAAATCCCATTGTTCACATCCTTAGGGGGAGTGAGTTACTCAAGAGGAAATAATGTAGAGATCTTGTATACATTTTTCATTCAGTGAATAATTTATATTAAAGTAAATTTTGCAGAAAATGTGAAAGATCTTTTGAGTGATCCAAAGTTATTGTACTTTATATTTTGGACCAGAAGAGAAATTATTGAAATACACAAAGCTCTGGTGAGAGCTGTAAGAAGGCTTTACAATCAAAGCTTTTTGCTAATGGCGGTATTGTTATTTTGAACACTGAGGATCTGTCTACTGTTCCAGGAAACTCCTTGAATGCCACCTGTTAACATTCTTCCCCACTGTCGATGAGGGTTGTTTGGAGCGTATGAAGTTTTCGATACGGCAATTGAGACTTAGCCAAGGTATATTTCAGAGATCACTGATTTGTTGGAGACTAGAGGACTCAAAAAGAACTCAGCAATAGGAAGAGTGGGCAAGAGGGGGCAAGGGGAGAAGAGGGCAGCAGGGGACAGGAGAGAAGAGCAGTAGGCTATGATGATGACACAGCATATTGAATCAGATCAAGTGTCAGCCCTT
>PVIY010012017.1:0-63157 GCA_004026745.1 Myrmecophaga tridactyla | reverse complement strand
CCATCTGCAGTAGTCCACCAAGAGCTGGGCCTGAGGTGGCTCACCTCAAGAGTGGTGATGAGTATTGGCAACTGCTGCACAGCAAGTTACTTACAGTTCCTCAGTTAATTGCAATTTCTCAGTTTCTTTTTCCTGCTCTTCCTTGGATGCTGCAGAGTGTTCCCCTGGCCTCTAGAGCCCCGGAACAGTTGTTTGAGACAGTTTCTGCCTTTCCACCAGCTGTTTTTGGAGGAGGAGTGAGTCCTGGAGCTTCACATTCTGCTCTCTTCCCCAAAAGTTCAACCCGGTGCTTTTTATTCTTTCCATTTTCTTGTCAGTTGGGAATTTGAAAAGCTGCCATCTGCATCCTCTCAAAAGTTATTGATTAAAACACATGTAGAAGCAGGGCTAAAAAACAGACTTACTGAACCATTAGCAATATTCTTTAAATATATCCAAAGGATCCAGATAGGAAGAATCGCAGATCTGTGTTTGACTTGCTGTGTAAATGCAAGGAATTTACTGAACGTCTTGGGTTCTTAATTTCCTCATGTATAAAATGATGTTATCTCCTATTTCATAGAACAGTTGTAATAATTGGAGATCATTTATGTAAATCATCAAGCAAAGTACCTAGCACATAGCAGTGGTCATAAAGTATTAGCTCTGTTCCTTTCTGCATTTTGGAATCATGTAGGTAACATTTAATCCTTCATCCACATGAAGTATTTGAACCAGTTATCTTGTCCATCAGCTTCCAAGTTTTCTCTGTTCTAGGATTGAAAGCCAATTCTTTTTATTGTTCCTCCTGAACCCATTTGAACTGCACATTTGAACCTTCATTAAAATGTAAAACTTTGATACACTTACTGCAGAGTTCACAATATTTCTAATATCTTTCCTCCAGCTAAAATTATGTCTAGTAATATGGATATGTTTTTGTGGTGTTCTCTTGCCTAATTGTGTAGGAGTTGTTTAGTAGTTTAAATTATAGAAAGCTGTTTTAGATAGCACCTATCACCACCATCATGTAATAGTTTGATTGTTTAAAGCAAAAGACAATATACATGTCATCAATTTTTTTCTTTTTTTAGTTGCTCAGGGAAGCACTAGGAGTTCCAGGGAGCAACTTGGGGAAGGCAAAAAAAGGGAACACATTATTTTCACGAAGTAGAAAATTATCTGGAATGCCTTCTGATGAGTTGTAAATAGTTAATGACATAATCATAGGCTGATAACACAGCATCATAGGACAGCAGGTAACATAAGAGAGCATTCTTGTGCCTTTAAGGATCTCATCTAAATTATCCAGGTAATAGTTATCTGTCAAGCTCTTAATGGCTTCATTTAAGGAGAATCCTGCAAGCAGTCTTAATAATTGGTTCTGGTCTTCAATACTACAAGCTTCCTCTTTTTTAACCTAAATGCCAGCTGCTGCTCTAAAAGTCCTTGTATGATGGGAGAGAATTGAAGTACTATTTTAGCTCATCTTGAAACTCAAAGAGAAGTGTATGAAGTACTATTTTTCTGTAATCAGTCTGTAACTGCTGATGTTGGAAAAGAAAAGAAATGAGAAATGGTATAACTATTGAATACCTTGGTTACTATTCACTCTGTAGACAGCATTGCTATCCACAACAGACTAAAAAGAACCATGTTTCTTTCCTAAGTAGACATTTATTGTGGGTGCTTCAGACAGTCTTAAGGAAATTGTTCCAAGAATATACAATGTGATTCCTAAGGTTGTACTTTAATAAGTGCCCAATGTGTATATCACATTTTTGTGCCTAGAATTTGCAATTACCTTTTACTAGTATAAGATAAACTAAGCATGTTTCTAACTTTATTAAACAATTGGAATGCATGGTATGACTTGAATTGATTGGGAGTATTTTGCTGTTGGAAAGACTTAAGGAGAATGAGAAGAACAATTATAGATTTGTCGTTGTTCCGTAAATGAGATATCCCAAAAAGTGTTTTACTTGGATTGTTAATGTTTCTCCATCTGCCTCTCCATAATTCATGAAGGACCCCGGTTTTAGAATAAAGCGTTCAAAATTCATGCAATCCATACATGATTTGACCATCTAACTACTCTTTACAAGAAAATTATGACCCTGAGGCTTAGAGAAGCTATGATTCAAAGATATTTTTTCTTCCTAAAATTATAGTTTTCTTTGGAATTCCAGTGCTCTTGGAATGTTAGAGGCAAAGAGAGCATTCTAATTAGTCACTGGTTCTTGGGAATGAAGAAGGTGTGTATTTGTCTACCTTTGTCTAGTGAGTTGGTTGACTAATCTACATTTTATAGAAGAAACAATTTGGGACTGACCAAAGTTACATATAATCAGAAAGACTTTGAAGTGGCTAGAATCCTGCTGAGGTGTTCAAGGGAAGTTGGTCCTTTGTATCAACATTCCTTTCGAAGCAGCAGGTTTGGGGATGAGTGGAAAAGGGGGGAGTTGCAAAAAAGGAAGTAGAAGAAAGGTCCCGACTCAGTTTCTTACAGGGGTGGGAGAAGAGGGAGTGATGAAGATGGGGTTCAGTGGACACTCTGTGGGGCTTTTCCTGGCCTTATTTTCCAAAGGAAAAGTGTTGGCCTATCATGTATTAATAACAACAAAGGAAATAAAATGAACTAATTGATATACACAGCCTTACTACCTTAATAAATAACTCTTCATTATTCATGATATTTTCTGCCCTTGCCCATACACATATGTAGTTCTATATTTTTGTAATCTTATCTGACTGGATATTATATCCTTTCAATAAGTATGTGTGATATACCATTATATATTTATTTTCTAGTTAGAATGGACGTATTTCATAGTTTAAAAAAAAAGGTCTCTTTTAGAGCTGTTCTTAAAACAATAATGTTTTTCCAAAGGGCAGAAGAAAAGTCTCTCTAACACTTTTCTTTCAGTCATTAGTTTATCCTTAAAACAAAAAGAGAGAGCCCTACTTCTCCCCCACCCCCTTTATTTTTCCTTGAGAATTTTAATCTGAATTTTGCTTTTCTACCCATGACCTACTGATTTCTTGCCAAGCTTGTATGGGTACAATTTTCTTGAATGGCAATTGCTTATGTTGCAAACATTAATGTTTAGGAATTCTCATTCCAATTTTTTGCATCTTTTTGTTGTTTTCTTTGAACTTTCGACTTGTCTTTGGAGGGAAGGATTGAAAGGTCTCGTTAAGGTGCTGACTGCTGGACTGTCTCTGTTAGTAAAATCTCCTTTGAAAGACCTCATTCCCACAACCTCCGTCCCCTCATATAGGCAAATACTCTCACTTTTATAGTGGGATTTGCATGTGTATTTTGTTTTTGAGAGTATAGTCTCTACCACTCCCTCCTGAGAACTGTACATAAGCTGTCTGCTCATTTATTCCAACAACCCGTATTATGAGGATTTACTCTACATGTGTTGCATTAGCCACCCACCAGTGGCTGGTAGGTAAAGGAATAGGGCTTGTGGAATTCACATGGCCAGCACAAACCCTACAGAGGCAGGGCCATGGTGGAAAGGTCCAGAAAAAGGGACACAAGGACAAACAACATAATCTTGACTTATTGCTCTTTGCCTGGCCCCCAAAATTTCAGACCCTGAGTACTTGTTTCCCACAACCCGGCCTTTATTACCTTGTACCAAGTTATATCCCCTATTACTGTATTCTAAATTGTCAGTGACTACCATTTTCTTACTATTTGCATTCCTAAAATCTCTGTTCCCCGATAGCGTCAAGTGTGTTGCATTTTCTGCTTGAATAAGTGAGATGCAGTGGCTACAGTACAGCCTCTGCTTAAGTAGGTGAGATGTGCTATAAAATCTGTTTAAACTACTGGTAGTCCTGCTGAGGTAGTTGATGTGGTTTTCAAGAATTTGGAAAGAGAAAGAGAGAGACACAGAGAGAGGACATAAATCTTATGACAACCCAATAGCAATTGTAAAAAAAAAAAAGTGCTAGTATTTGTAGTTGCTTTTTGCCTCTCTCATTCAGTAAAAAGCTGTCCTCCCACATTATGCAAATCAAAGGAAAAATAAGATGTGTATGAGGGGGCTTGGTACATGAGAACTCTCTACTTCATGATTTTTCTGTAAACCTACAATTGCTCTAAAAGATTTTTCTTTTTTTTAAATACCAAGCTTATTTCTTATAATCAGCAACCCCTGGATTTGTTTCTTTCTAGCCACCTGCCTCCCCTTTCCATGCTCTCTAGCCCAGTTTTGAAAGTTCACATAAGATTCAGCTTCAGCAGTTTGTATTAGTCATCTTTTAAGTGGTAAACATTTTCTTAGGTATACAACTTTATGGAGGGCATAAGTAATTTTTCAATAGTATTCATTCCTCTACTAGCCCCCCAAATTTAGTGGGCTTTGAAATAACACAAGGACCCCTCCTGGAGCCTCAAAGGAATGAGTTGGTTGAGTTCTTAGCTGATCAACTAGGTCCAGTCTCTGTGCTTTGCCCTGGACCCAGGATGCTGTTCCGCCACTGGGACTTTGCCGGCACTGCTCCGCCCACCTGGAAAACACTTATCCAGCCTTAAACGAATTCACGTTACCTCTCCTGAGTAGCCTTCCTTGGTCCCTTGTTGGCCTTAGATACCCCTGTAGTATTTTATTCATGGCTCATATGTAACACTTACCACACTGTATTGAAAGTTATTCACGTACACCTCATATCCCTCACTATTCTATGCACAGCTTCTTAAGGACAGGGACCATTATTTGTTTGACTAGTTTCTAAAATAGATCCACACATATACAGATCATTGACTAATGGAACAAATGTCTGGCACAGTCTACTTAAAAAAAAAAGTAGTAAAAATCAGGAGATGAATATGTTGAGAAACTATTAGCTTTCAATTTATCATAAAGCATAATTATTCCAGTTATGATTTTTATTAATTCTAATTCAATTACCTTCTTTTATTCCATCCCTATCACTCCCTTATGGATTTATCAGAAAGCACAAGAAGGTCAAATTCAAACTGATAGGTTTAAGTTCTGGTTAGAAACTCTGATGGAAAATGTTTTTTGGAGACTGTTCTAGTTTGCTAGCTGCCGGAATGCAACACACCAGAGATGGATCGGCTTTTAATAAAAGGGGATTTATATCATTAGTTCTTCAGAGGAAAGGCAGCTAACTTTCAACTGAGGTTCTTTCTTACGTGGGAAGGCTCAGGGTGATCTCTGCTGGCCTTCTCTCCAGGCCTCTGGGTTCCAATAACTTTCCCCAGGGTGATTTCTTTCTGCATCTCCAAAGGCCTGGGCTGAGCTGCAGGTGCTGAGATGAGGTATGCTGAGCTGCTTGGGCTGTGCTATGTTGAGCTCTCTCATTTAAGCACCAGCCAATTAAGTCAAATGTCATTCATTGCAGCAGGCATGCCTTCTAGTCGACTGCAGATGTAATCAGCAACAGATGAGGTTCACATACCATTGGCTCATGTCCACAGCAACAGAACTAGGTGCCTTCACCTGGCCAAGTTGACAACTGAATCTAACTACCACAGAGAGATTGGCACAATTGACTAAGATAATTTCTGAACATTTACTAAAAATAGCCATGATATCTCTGCTTTTCATTATTGTCAGAATTTAGAATTGGTTTCTTATATCCATGTGTATATAAAATATTTTGCAATTTTAAGCAACTTACAATTGGTCTGTTTATGGAGGAGGTTTAATTCTGTGTGAAAAATGGGACAGAATTTCAGAACATAATTAACACCATCAGACTCTGGGAATAGGACCTTTCCCTGAATCAAACAATAACAAAAGACTACCCCATTCCTGTAAGGCTGTCATGTGTACATGCATGATCTGAGAACATTCTAATGGGTAGGTTAAGGTTAGTTTGTAGGTTTTGGTGGAAGAAATCTATTCAGTGTCAACACTATTAAGTGTTGCCATATTAAGTGTATAACATATTAAGTCACTTTTGGACTTTGCATTATTTTGTATTATTTAAAACTCTTTAAGGATTACCTCAAATGTGAATCACAGCCTATTTAATCAACCTTTAGGAATTACATTAAATTGAAGTCTTAGGCAAGCCATGGCCTCTCTTAAGTCATGAGACTGCACAGTCACCACTGCACTTAAACTGTTATCACCCCGTTGTTTTCCAAAACTGACTACTAAACTGTTTTCCAAACCCATTTGTTGAAAAAAAGTTTGTAAGATGGCATTGTGCAGCAAACAAATGATTTTTTCTTGAACATCTCCAAATTACAAATATCCCACTAATATCATATTAACTATCTCTAATATATTATACATGTCTGCTGAACATTCACAAAATTTCACTAGTTTATGCAGTAAATTCTGAAACACTAAACCTTTCACCTGAAATGGTGGGAATTTGAAAAATGATAATACATGGAGGGATATATTTAAAAGAGCTGGAATCCTACCACTGTAAATAATATTGATATTATAACGACTAAATTTTATTGATTGTTAAGGGCAATGAATGCTCGTATTCAGTGCATCCTTAGACCAGAGAAAAATAATTACTGGTTTGTCATGGGAAAATATGTTGCTGTGTTAGAATTATAAGTTGGGAGGAGCTAAATTCTATATGGTTAGCTTTTCAGTGGAGAAGTCATTTCACATTCAAAAGAGTCTAGAATAACGTTTCCCACAGCTTGGTACCAGTAGTGCTTCATGAAAGTTTGTAGCACAAATCTAGTAATACCTAGAAAGGAATGTTAGAAAATCTAAGTTTTTGTCCTAGGTCCATGTTGGACTATGGAAAGATTGTTTGCAGATAAAAGAATGTGGAAATCCACAAAAAAGCCCTGAAATCTGAAATGGTTTTTCATAACTTATTTGGTGGCCAAAACTGACTGGAATTGATATGACACGTTTTATAGCCTTTATCTACCCCGAGTGTGACTATTGTTGAGTTTTGCTGAAGAAGTGGTAATGGATTGGATTAAGGGGTGCTGCTCCAGACTCTGCTGAGGGTGTTACAATAGTACACGGTATATATCCTATACTGCTTCTTATAAACATAAAAATTCTGAAAACTGAGAAACATCTAGCTCCAAAGATTTCATATAAGACATGTGAACTAGTATCTTAGTAATCTCATGTAAATTAGAATAACAATATCATACTATTTTGCTAAGAGAAAAGTTTTTGATAACAGACATCTAGGTTTGGATTTTATCTTTACCTCTTATTGTGTGACCATGGACAGTTTATTTAAATCCTGACTTAGTGGTTGGTTCGTTTTGAAAGTTTCTGAAACATATTGCTTGACAGGTGATAAACATTCAATAAATGACAATTTTGATTATTTATTTAGATTTACAACTCACACTAGGTACCTTAAAAAATGGGAACTTCGAGGAAAATTCTCTGTCTCAAACATTGGCACTGACTAGAAGAAGAGGGACTCACTCCCTTAAGAATTGTACCCACAAGCTGGCTCTCGCTCAGGTCTGCAGCGTGAATTCACATTGCCCAGGATCACTGGAAGACCTCAAACTGAGACTTTAGCCTAAAGGAGACTTTGTTTTGTAATGCTCCCCCATGGCAGAAGCAAAGATAAATCCCCTCTGGAAGCAATTAGCATCAATATGGGCCTCAAGGAATCTTCACAGATCAACTTACAAAACATGGATGTGCTCATAGTAAAAAGAAAAAAAAAGACACACAAAAAGACAACACACAAAAAAACTTGACCCCATGAGCTAGAGGCAGCAGACTCAGTGGAGTCAAAGTCTTTAGCTCACCGTTGTCCAGTATCTGTGATGGTTTTTGATACAGTATGGTGGTCAGCACTTGCATGTTGCTATTTAGACTTAACTAGTGCAACTCAGAAACTGAATCTTTAGTGTTAGTTAATTTCAATTAGAATAACCACATGGGTGGTGGCTACTGTACTGGACAGCACAGCTTTAGAAAATAAAATTATTAGACATTTAGCTTTACTATAGAAAATACAAGTAAAGAGCAAGAGAGTATAATACTCTCACAGTTCTGAAAAAGAGCCAAACAGAATTTCTAGAAGTGAAAAAATATGTTTCAAATTAAAAGCTCAATGGATGGGTGTAACTGCAGATTAGATCTAGTTGAAGGAAGGAATTAATGAAATGGAAGCAAGATCTGAAGAAATTATCCAGAATTTTTACAGAGAAATAATAAAGAGGAGATTCTGAGAGTTAAAGGTATGGAAAATATTTTCCAAGGCAAGTACCAGCTCAGAATAAGTTGATAGAACTATGATAATAGTAGACAAACATAGGAAGATTTTGTTCTAAACTTTACGCCTATACTAATATACCTTCAAAATCTATAAAGGAAAAATGATAGAACAGCAAGGAAATATAAACAAGTCTACCTTCTAGGAAAAGATTTCAGCACATCTCTGTTAGTAATTGATAAATCACCAGACTGAGTCCCCATGCCCCTGCCCCAAAATAATTAAGCTAAGAAAGATTTAAATAACAAAATTAACAGCTTGATCAAACAGATTATGTGGATTGCTGTACCCAACACTCCAGAATATAAAATGCTGGGTCAGGAGCAATTGTTAACAAATTTCGAAGGACTAGTTGCACATAGAAAATGTTCTCTGATGAAAAAGCTGTTAACTTAGAAAGAGCTAACTAGAAAAATCCTGTTTTATAATTAAGGAAAATTCTTCTAAAAGTGCTTCAAAAGATCAAAGAGCATATTTAGTACTGAATGGTGATAAAAACTTTACATATCAAAACCAGTGTCATCCTAGGGATGTAAATCTCCCTGGCAATGTGGGACAGAACTCCCAGGATGAGTTGAGACCCAGCATCATAGGATTGAGAAAGACTTCTTGACCAAAAGGGGGAAGAGACAAAAAGACAAAATTTGAGAGATTTCAAACAAAGTTTGGAGGTTTTTCTTATGCATTCTATAGATATCCTTTTTTAGTTTATGTTGTATTGGAGTGGCTAGATGGAAGTACCTGAAACTGTTGAACTGTGTTCCAGTAGCTTTCTTTCTTGAAAATTGTATAAATATATAGCTTTTACAGTGTGACTGTGTGATTGTGAAAGCCCTGTATCTGATGCTCCTTTTATCCAGGGTATGGACAGAGGAGTAAAAAAATAAGGATAAATATATAATAGGGGGGATAAAAGGTAAACAGTTGGGTAGATTGATATAGTAGGGGGTCAATGATAGAGAAGGGTAAGGGGTATGTGATGTATGGAAAAAAAAAGAAAAGAAAAAAAAGATTTTTTTTTTTTAAAAAGGAACAGTGTCATGCAGCCAA
The DNA here is from genome assembly GCA_004026745.1 of Myrmecophaga tridactyla. NCBI lineage: Eukaryota > Metazoa > Chordata > Mammalia > Pilosa > Myrmecophagidae > Myrmecophaga > Myrmecophaga tridactyla. Next base: position 53,908 of record PVIY010012017.1, on the reverse strand, counting down.
AGGAGAACCTAGGAGGAAATTTATAACCTTAAGTTCTTATAATAGCAAAGAACGGCTAAAAGGCTCTATATAAATATAGTGGATCAAAGAGAATGATTGAAGCATATTATTGGGGCATAGGACAGGCAGAGGACAACCCTTCTTTCCTGCCAGCAATCAATAGCCTCTATTTTGGGGGAGCATTCAAATCTTTATTAAAAGTCACTCTTTATAAAGGATAAAAATTGGGTAGATTGAAATACTGTTAAGTCAATGAGAGGGAGGGGTAAGGGGTTTGGGGGATGTATGAGTTTGTTTTCTTTTTTTTTTATTTCTTTTTCTGGAGTGATGGAAGTGTTCTAAAAATTATTATGAAGGATACACAGCCTTGTGATGATATTGTGAGCCATTGATTGTATGATATGGTGGGACTGCACGTGTGTGGATATTTCTCAGTAAAAATGTTTAAAGTCAATCTTTAAATATCTGTGCTAGAAAATTTATCCAGGATATTGGTAACAGCTGGTCCAGAGAGCAAAAAAAAAAAAGGAGGTGGTAGCTCCATAATGCCAAAAACAAGGCAGGCTCGACTTGTGCATTGCTCTCTTTATTCTTCAGCCAGAGTAAAAATAAAACCAGGTCCCTTAGTTGAGTGAATTGTTGTCAGCGTTTGTTTTAGTAGATAGATTCTCAAAATGTAATTTCTGAACAATTGGAATCCCTGAAACACTTTCAGAGGATCCATGAGAGCAAAACTATATGCGCAATGCTAAGTCAGTTTTTGCCCTTGGCGCTGTGTTGACATTTGCTCAGTGGTGTGAAAGCGGTGGCAGGATAAAAGTGCTTCCTCAGCACAAATCGAGGCAGCGGCAGAGTTCTAGTGGTGAGTGTCTTCATCGGCGTGCGTTCTTGGCTTCAAGAAAATGCTGGTATCGCTGGATAAAGCAGTTCTGAAAGATGCTCATTAAGCATTGGCCCTTTTTAATGCTCTGATGATGAAACGGAAAGCGCACATAGAACACTTGCTTTGTAGCGACATGTCGCAGTTGTATTGAGGAAAAGCTTGTACAAATCTATTTTATGGAATTATTAACAGATCAGCGATGTTATTCAGATTTGATTATCTGCTGGAAATTTTATCAAGAATTACATGTGAGTCTTACGGAAAACAATTATATTTGTTGCCAATGATAAAATGAGAACTTTGGAAACCATGTATCCCTCATCATAAGCTTGACAACTTTCCTGTCCTTGAAGACTCTTCAGATGTGATCCATTGTGTTGTTGACAAATGTGACTTTGATACTGTATAATGAAATAAGTCAACAATTGGAATATCTGCATAATTCAGTAAACCGAAAATTTTTAAATGACCTATGCTTGTTACAAAATCATCTTTCAGTAAAAGATCCATTTCAAGTGCAAAGTTTAATAAACTAGGAGAAGTTCACTGGTATGGCTTCAGATTCCACGTTGCAGCTAATCTTTAAGAAACTATGACTTTTCCAGTTTTGGTGTAGTATCAGAGGAGAATGTTCACAAATTATCTAAAAAGGCTATAAACATATTTCTCCATTTTCCAACTATGTGTGTGGGATGACAGATTTTATCCATACACTTCAACAAATAACATATCACAACAGATTTTAGGTAGAAACAGCTACAAGAACCCAGGTATCTCTTTTTGAGCGAGATGTTAGATTTGCAAAAATGTAAAACAATGCCACACTATTTTCACTAATTTTTTTGTTTGCTTTTGGAAAATATTTTCCACTATATGTTACTTATCTTATTAATATATAATGAATTTATTATTATTATTATTATCTTAAAAATATTTTTTAAATGTCTCACTTCTAGTTTCTAATATGGTAAATATTTGTAAATATAACCCACATAAACAAAAGCTCTTCAGGGTCTTCAATAGTTTTTAAGAGTGTAAAAGAGATCCTGAAATTAAAAATTTGAGAACCTCTAGTTTGGTGAATTAAGCCTAAGTTCTTTCAAAGAAGACACTTAAGGCTACCAAATGCACAGATACATGTTGTGTGTATGTGTGTGGCTGAATGATGGTAATTATTGATGAACCATACCATCCAACATTATCCCAAATAGGCCACATTCCTGGAATGGGCACAGCTCTTTACTGAGCTTTGTATCGATGTGTTTTTTTCTTCTTCGCTTTAAAGCTGGATTTCTTTAAAAGTATGGGTGATTCTCACTTCCTGTTGTTCATGTCTAATTTTTAAAATGGTATTTTGAGCGCTGCAAATCAGGATGCTTTCATGTATGTAAAGCAATCTCTGAAATGTCCTGAATGAAAATTTATGATGAGAACCAATCATGTCTTCTTGGCTTTTCCTTAATTAAAACAAAACAAAACTTCAGTGTATACATTCAAAGGAGACCAGCAATAGAAATGATTTATTCTAAACAAAAGGAAAAAAATATAGAATACTTCCCTGTTTTAACACAACACAGAGATAAATGATTTTGAACCCCAAAGACTGGCTTTCTTGCTCAGTATGTAATTTTTGGTAACCTGGCATGGAGCCTTTATCTTGTATGTGGGAGTTGGCCTTCACTTCTGCAGACGAGCTGTGATCACAGCTTCTCCTCTTGTCCTTTAGACCTCAAAATTCCACGAAGCGCAATTAAGAGAGATGAGATTAAGAGAAAGAGAAAAATCATTTTACCGTGTATCCATACAAAATTTCAGAAAATGAGGAAAATAAACCATTGTTATTGTGAAGCCTACCTTTAAGCAAAATTTTTATCTTTACATAGCCAACCTGCCAAGATGGCAGAGACATTGAATAAAATCCTCCTTTCTAAAATTTAATTTTGCATTTTTTAAATTTGTTGTGGGTTGTTTGAATGTATTTGACCACCAACCACTTGAGTGTGACATATAGCTTCCTCACAGAGGTGCATAACAGTTGTAAATACACACACAAAAAAGACATGGTTTAAAAAAAAATTAAAATGTTTTTGCTTCAACCAATATGAAGTTCTACTTAAGTTCTACTGCGGATTAAGCCATAAAACTAACGTACATAAAGCAAAACCCAGAAAACAGATCGAGTGATGTGCATTACACTGTCTCATTAAAGAAAATGAGCCAAGATTGATCTAATTAACTCACACAGATGCAGCACATTTTGCCCACTAAACCTGACAGCTACGACCATGACCATCTCCTGCATTTGTTTAAATGCTCTCATGAGTCAACCTGACTGAGAACCTTTAAACAAACAAATAAACTATTTGAAATCTTGGTCTTCCACCAGATTGCCATCTAAGAGAAGCATTGTAATTATGTACTAGGGAGAGTCCCTGGCTTAAGGCCTTTCCAAACCTGAAGTGGCCTTACATAGAAATGTAGAATACTTGTCTTGTCCTTGGATGCCTGGTGCTTTATCAAGTCTCTCAACTGTAGCATTGTACTTGGCACCTCATGTTCAGTTTAAGCTTCACACACAAGCCATTATCAAAATCACATTCATATAAATATGTTGAAGTCAACTACCAGCAAATCTAGTCTGTTGAGTATTTTTATGTCACTGTTTAGCAAAGGTGGAAAGTTTGATTTGTGAACTGCCTAAAGAGAAAAAATCATTAATTCTTTGCTACCTTTTGAATTAGCGATAAGTAGTAATCAGCTCATCTCTTTTTTAAAAAATGCAATAAAAATAAACAATTATTCACTCTTACAAGATATTTAGAAGGGGCATGGATTTTGGTGTGAGAAGGATCTGGATTTGACTCCTGTCTCTGTTACTTAACAGGTCATGGCATCTCAGGCCACCCTTTCCTAAGCCTCAGCCCCCTCTCCTTCCAGACAGAGATGATAATAATAGGGATCCCATTGGGTTGTCCTTTGGGATTAAACATTTAGCACCGTGCTAGGGGCCTAGTTAGCTGTCCCAGTGGTAGTATTAGCAAGTGCTAATTAAGTCCTCTTATCTTGCTGAGACTTGGTTTCCTTATCTCTAAAATGGGGAAGGAGTTGGGAGATGATCTCTGTGGTTCTGGCCATTTCCGGTGTGTTTGCGTCACCCAACCCCAACTGCCACTGGTCCTTCCCCTCCCTGGACTGCTCCATCCAAGGCCTGGGAAAGGTCAGACATTCCATGAACAGTGACACTCATTCCATGAACGGTGACAATCAACTGTCTGTAGGAGCTGCCCTTCCCATGTCTTTTCCCACAGAAGCTCCAGCATGTAAATAGAGAGTTTTATTGTGGGGCTGCTTTCCAAGGACTGGGGCTCAGTTGTGCTGTGAGAAACTTAAAGGAGAAATGCCCGTTTCTGGGTCACTGCTAAGAGCTTTAATTTTTGCAATTTTTTTGTTTTATTTGTTTGGGGGTGTGTAAAAGATGGGAATGGGAAAGTAGAGGTCAAGTTTTGTCATAAAGCTGCTCACAAGGAATAAATTGAATAACAATAGAGTTGAATGGTACAACCATTAAAAATGGCGTTATAAATTATATCATAATATATTGAGTAAAAACCTAGGTTATAAAACAATTTCACATGTTTTAAAAAAATGTGTATCTGTGAAACTGTAACTAGAGGAAAAAATACTGGAAAGAAATATATCTTGGGGTTAAAGCTGTTTTTTTCTGGGTGGCAGTACCAGGCCATTTTGTTTTATTTTTGCTTGCATTGTCTGTATGTTTCATTGTTAACAGGAGTAAAAGAATTCTAGTAAGAAGAAACGAAAACCTTTTTTTCTTTTTAAGAAAGAAGCCAAATTGTCTTTCAGCTGAAAAACTGAATCTCTTCAAAGAAAGGAGGATGTGTGAATGTGAGTTTTGCGTCACTCGCAATGTCTTGAAGAGGCAGCCACCTTGGGTTCGCATGTCGCCACCCTCAGAGGCCCGTGAACACTTATTTAGTGCTTACTGTATGCCCAGCACTGCTGTCAGCCCTCTAGATAGATGAACTTACTGAGTCCTCACCACAACTACTGCTATTCTCCCTTTTCAGGAAACTGAGGCTTAGGGAAGTTCATTCAGCTAAGGTCACACAACCAGTGAGAGGCAAAGTCAAGATTCAGACCCAGGCTTGTGGGCCCCAGAATCCATGCCGCAGCTGCAGGCTGTCCTGCTTTGCCCTGAGCCTGGACTCGGAGCAAGTGGTTTTCAAGTGGGGTTTTATATGTGCAGTCATGGTGAGGGTTAACTGGGGTCCCGTGGGCAGATACCGTTACATACGGACACAAACGACGCTTTGGGGCAGTTTTTCTTACCTTACAGGCTAGAAGCCTGTGAGTTGAGCTCAGCTCAGGACCCCCTGCCCTCTTCAGTGTTTGCTTCCCAGTTCTAATCCCTCACGACAGCCTTGGTTACTAGGTTCTACTCCTTGTACCTGAGAGTCAGCATCTTCCCTGGGTGTGAGCGCAGCCACTTGGAATTTGAGCAGCTGTGTCGTTTCCTTCTACCACAGTCAGTGGCTTCAATTAGCCATGCAAAAATAGCTTTTCCATAACTATGCCTAAGTAGGTGGAAGAAAGAAGGGAAAAGGGAGAGAGTGCCCCTGTCCTTGGGCCTTCCAACCACAGACCTCCAACCACAGACCTGCTAAAGCCCTCTGAGAGTGTATCACATCGCAGGCAGACCTCCTTGCCTCTCTGGGCCTCAGTCTCCTCATTTGTAGAATGCAAAAAACGAATTACTGAACTAGGATGTCTCTCACCTTATCTGCTCTGAGATGTTTCAGTGCGGCTTTCAACATTTTCTATCACAGATTCTTTTTTACTAGTATGTGCCAAAAACAGATGGAGAGGCTTCAGTCCTATCTTGTATTTCTACAGCAGCCACACAACTGTGCTTTTTCTTTCTTTAAACTCTTGCAGGCTGGTGAGAATTGCAGCCATGTCCTTTGTTTTGATAGGAATTATCTATACCAGGACATCAGTACTAATGTTCATTCAATGGAGAACTCACAGTTACCAGTTCTTGGGATATTAACAAGATTGTTTCTAGAATGACCAATATCTTTTCAAAGGGAACCATTTTAAAACAACATTTGAATAGAAATTTTCTCAGGTTATATAGCAGAAGAAAGATGTGGCCTGGCCTAGCACCTAAAGAGAAGGTAGCTTCCCAGTATTAAACCAAATCCTCTTCATCAGGGCTTCTTATTGTCTCTACTTATTCCTGTTCTTGCCGCAGGCTGACGCATGTGTTAAGCTGTGGCCTGTTGGTCTTACTATGGACAGCTCTTTTCCAGTGTATAGAGTTGAGTATTTGAGTATTTGCATGGCCATTAGAAATTTTCTGTCTCCTACAGAAGAATGTTCCAGTATATGTGTCTATATTTTAAAGGTCCCCATCTGAAAAGGAGGGGACCTTTAATCAAAAGCTTCTACTCTAAAATAGATAATAAATCAATTCAGTCCCTTGGACTTAGGTTTTCCACGACAGGCCACTGAGAATCCTCTTCAAATGTCATTCTCAGTCTGTCCCTTTCTTCTTAGGCAGGCAGCTCCCTGCCTTCACCAAGCTCCGGGGATGGCTGCCTGGGATAATTCAGTCATAGGCACTGCGCAGGCAGTGGGGCTCTGGAGGTGTCTGTTCACAGAAAAACCCGGCTATTCCATTTAGACTATGGACTTGTTCTCTCAGTCAATGGAGACCTGCTTCGATTTAATATCATTTGGCAGCCTCTGACGCAGTCTCAGCTCTACCCTGAGGTCCTAAGCTCCCTCTGAAAACCCTTTCCAAACTTAGGTGCCTTCCTTATCCTTTGGCCTCTGTTCACTCATCTTCAGTGTTCTCTCCCCAAACATTTAATCCCTTATCTTGAACTCATCAAGTTTGTCTGCTCCTATGCACCAAAATTATGTCTACATCTCCTAGATATTTTCATCTTACTTTGGACTGCTTCTCGAAATTGCTTAACCTTTTCAACGCTCTACCTCTGCCCTTTTCCTCATTTTAACCTTTCACCTTTAACACACAACCCTTGGGAGTGAGCTGGGGAGGTGAGAACCTTCTTTCTGCAGTAATTGCTTTCTGGAAGGACCTAGTTGATATTTACCATCCTGCTATATTGATGAAAAAGAAGAAGAAAAATAATGATGATGATGAAAATGATAATACTCCTGTTTGTGTAGCTCTCTGCATACAAAATGCTTTAGCCTCTTTATTGTTTTGGCAAGCTTGGTCCTCCTCTTGGCTTATTTTCAAATTCCTTTAATTTGAAAATATTTTATAAGTTAGTTTGCTTACCAAATGGTTAACTAACTATAAAGGAGAGAGAAAATCTCCATTGAACAATTTTCCTTTATGTTTCTTGTTTTGCTTGCATGCTAAATACCCTCGGCTGTTAAATAGTCACAAAGTTTGAATGCTTAATAACTGCAGATGTGAATATGCTGAGTTTCTAAATTCAGTTTGCTTTAAACTCACTTGTTGCCTTTCTTTTATTCATTGTCTTCATATAGTGTTTTCAATAAGTCTAGGGTCCAGAGATGAATTTTTTACATCTAAAAGCAGAACAAACCAACTTACAACCTGGCTCTGTCTCTTGTATGCAAAATGATTGTCTGAAGCAGTGTTGACAAGCCCCCTCCCCAGGTGGTAAAAGTAGCCATCCATTTCTTCATCCTGCCTGCTCCCCTTATTCTGCCAGCACAGGCACCTGCAATTTATTCCTGGCCCTGACTTCCCTACATGATTACTGCTTTTTTGCATTTGTCCTTTCTCCTATTATAAAGAGTTCCAAGGAAATCCTGTTGAATTCCTTGAAGAACAGACTTGTAGATGCCTCTTTTTTTTTTTCACAGTGAATGTGTAGCAAAGATTTATTTAACTCATTAATAGGAGATCCAAGCAGATGGTGAAGCTGGTTCAAGGAAGGACAGGAGAGATTGGTACTTAGTCAGTCAAAAAAAAGATGCTGAAATAAGTTTGCCAAGTTAGATACGAAACTTAATGTTGTATAGGGCAAGAAAACTGTAACCTTTTGGGTTACCTTTTTAACTTTTAATTTTTAAACATCCGTAAACTTATAGGACCATTACAAAAATAACGCATCTCATACAGAGAGCTCCAGTATATCCCTAATCCTTCTGATACCCAGATCCACCAATTCTAACTTTTTACCACATTTGCCATATCTAACAATCTGTTTTCTGAACACAGGAATGCATGTAGATGTCTTATATTTTGACAGCACTAGAGGCAGACTTGGGTATAGAGTTTCTGTGATCTGTGGCAAAAACAGGATGTTTTAGGTAAGCCCGACAATACAGGCGGTGAGGCGTGGCATGGCTCCCTGACCTTGGCCCCCATGTCCCCCTCCAACTTTGGGGGTTCTTTCAGCATTTGTCAAGGCAGTCATTCAGGAGACGCTCCCTTCTGCGCCTTAACACGGCTCCCTGACTCCGCAGCTCCCTACACCCCAACGTGAAGGGCTGTCCCCCCAAAACATGGTCATGGTAACCCCTAGTTCGTGCTCTGGATCTCGCCTATGTCGCTCCTTTCTGCCTCCGTCATAATTTGAATATCCCATGGCTTTCTCTTTGGTTTCCAAATAGAAAAGCATGGGTTCGTGGGTTTACTGGCCTAATGTATACCTTTCTCTCTGGTGGGCTGTATGACATTAAACAAAGAGAATGGTTTCCCTCCGTGTCATTAATGCATAAATGCACGGTGTTTTTTCTCTTTAGCACATCTTACCTTTGGATGACATTCTTCAGTTTGAGGCTCAGAGATGCGTGGTTGCTCCCGGCTTCCCTTCCTGGGCTCCTGCCTCTTCAGCTGTTTCCACGCCAACAAAACTGTCTCTGACTGTGCTTTTCTGACTCTGCCTAATGGTGTGCTTTATGGGTGTCTGGGGGATGTCTTAGGGACAGATGATGCTTTTGTTTGCGTATGCGGAGTTAGATCCTGGCTTGATTCTGCCTTTTCTGAGAGGACTGTTTCTGTAAAAGGATTTAGGTATAAAATGAAAGCATATACTATCCGTGTTCTTGGTAAACCATTTGCACTAAAATTCATTTGTAGGTAATGATATTCAGTTACTCTGCAGCTGATGTTGAATAATTTTTACATTTTATCTATATAACAAACATATGTGTATCATCATTATGAGCCAAGAACTAGTCCAAGAACTTAATAGTAGCTCACTTAATCCTTCAGGACCATGTGAAATATAAGTACTGTTATTAAGATTTTTTTTTCAAATGAGTAAAAATAGAGGCAGTAAGAATAAGTAATAAAGGGGAGTGTTTGGAAAAAAATTTTTAAGAGAATAAGTAACTTGCGCAACGTCATACAATAAGTGGCAGAGTTGAGACTCATACTCAGGTGGTCTGGCTTCATATGCTGTCCCCTTAACCACTGCCCAGTGGGTGGGTACTGCAGCTGGAGGGAGGGCCGCCACACCATCCAGAGTGCCTGCAGGTCCTTCTCTCTGCCTTTGAGGTCCAGGATCAGAACATGCTACACTGGAGATTGGGGCACACCACGAAAAACTGACCTCAGACCCAGGAGCTGTTTGCGTTGGCATTGATCCTTCTTTAGGCCTCTTCTAATGGAAGCAGATATCTCAGCTCTCATCTGACCAAACCGTCAGGGGCCCACAGGGCTGGTTTCTAGAGATGGGAGTTTCACAAGCCCCCAGAGCCACACACGATGTGTGCCCAAGACCTGACATTCCAGCATGGTCTAGGCTGGCTGCTGCCACTACCATACTAGCTTAAATGAACCACTAACAGGTCTTATCACTGTTTTTTCTGTCTCCAAATACCCCAACTCTCTAGCTTCTCTGACTCCTGAAGGGCAGGGCTTGATGGTGTGGATGACAAAATGTAGTTCCAGTAATCCGCCTCCATCCGTCAGGCCACTTTTCGTTGTATGCCAGCATCTTTCTTGCTTTTCTCTTGTCTTCTTCCACCTCCTCTTTCCTTCACTCTCCCTCCACTTATTAGGTAATGTAAAGGGTGGTGGGGATAAATGGCAGAGTCAGGGCTGGGAATTAGTAAGGTGGCTGTAGAAAGGGAAGGGTCTTCTTTTGTAGCCCTCCCTTCTTCTTCCTTCCTCTCTTCCCTCATGCAGGAGTTGTGGGGACTCTTGCAGGATGGTCTGTAGCTGAAAGGTGACTTAGCCAACTGTTACAGGCCGGATATCTCAGCCAGTGGTGCCTTCAAAACTTCATTGTGGGGGGAGTTTCACTTGGTGGGTATAGAGTTTTGTAAATCAAGATTTAAAAAATGTGCTGAGAATCAAGACACACCGACAGCTCTTGGAAGTCGTCAAGATTCACTCATTAAAAACAAGCCATGAGAACTGAAGGAGACAGAGACTGTCAAGTCTGCCTGGGTATATCTCACAGTCACATGGTCTTCATTCGCCCTCACAGGGTTTCTGTCCAGATAACCATCACAAATAATCTTTTCTTTCTCCTTTTGGGAGCTGTGTTCTTTTGTTTGGTATATCCTATGGGAATATGGAGGTGGGTGCTGATGAGCCCCATATTCTGCTTTGGGGGACATTAGAGGAAATTATTTGCCCAAGTTTGCCCAATTTCTTAGATAATTCAGTATATAGAAAGATACGTAACCCATCTATCTGTCGATTTAATAAATGCTCACTTTCATTCAAGTGCCACAAAAAAAAAAGATAGCTCAACACATTCATTCATGGTTTGAAATAGTATGAAGTATTTCGTATTTTTCACATACTTATTGAGCAGCTAAGGATTGTGAATTCTACATCTTCTCTTTAAACCTTACCCCAACACTGTAGGGTAGATACATTATTTCCATTTTACAGTAGAGGAAATAGAGATGTTCAATAACTAGACAAAGGCTACGAAAGAGCAGGGTCGTGGTTTGAACCCAGAGCTGTCTGTCCGGAACCATCCCAGGAGCCCTGCGTGCAGTTCCTGTGCTGGGGGACGACACGTGGGTTAAGTGGGACGATTTCCTGAGGGAAGTGGAGAGAGGAGCATTTTCAGGAGGGTGACAAAATAGAGAACGTTGATACGCGCCTCTTTATTGGAAAATAACCTCCTTAGGTTTTTGTTTGTTTCGTGTTGTTGTTTTTTAATGTCAGTAGCACAAGTTCAATCTCGAAGAAAATTGTGATCATCCATTTAGCAGCCTTCTAGGCCACAGACAAGTGCATGTATTGCTAGGGACAGATTGAAGCTATTAAATTTGCTGTGCGTAACATTTGTGAGAAACTCTGACTTCAGAGAAATGAGAATAAAATAATGAAATGTGTTAATTTTAGAAAGTGAAAACATGCCCCATAAGGAAATAATTATCATACTTAGTGACTGCCGCTGTTGTACTCAAAATAGCGGTGACAGAAATTTTAACAGCTAAGTGTTGTTTGGAGCATGTTGACTTTCTACCTGGGAAACTGTTTAGCCAACAATACCACCTGCCTTTCTTCCCCACCTCTCCTCCCCACTGGAAGCTACCTGCTCTTGCTGACTATAAACAATCAAGGGGGGAAAGCCCTCTAATACAAATCCCCATTCCTTTACCTTTCACACCCTTCCCCCATTAGACATTAAAGGTGATAATTGCTTGAAATACTGGGAGAAAGTAATTTGTATTGGTAAATATCTGGTGAACTTCAAAAGAATCTGTGTTCTTTAATGGTGACTTCTCTTTAATGGTGGGGCTGGGCAAATGTGTACTTTTGTGGACCTGCTGCACCCACCCACCCCAACCCCTCCCACCCAAGAACTTGGGAATTGATAATGGAAAATAACTTGCTGGAGTTTTTTTTAAATCTATGTGTTATGCAATAAGAGGCTATAGTTTAGAACCTCAGGGCATGTCTTACTATTCAGGAATGTTTTGGCTTCTGTTTCTATATCAAAATATAGATTCGTCAGGAGTGGTAGGATCTGATGCTTACTGGCCACCATTCTAAGCACTGAACGCACATTTATTTTTGTTTAACCCTTACGTAGTACTTGCCATGTGCCAGGCACTATTCTAAATGGTTTGCAAATAGTAATACATCTATTCCTTATACACCATACAGTCCATGGGTGTTCCTGTTCTTATTCCCATTTACAATTGAGGAAACTGGGACACATGGAGATGCAGTGACAAGCCAGAAATCATCCAGCTGATAAAGGACAAAACGATGATGTTCAAAAACCAGGCAGTCTGGCTTTGGAGTTAAGTCTAATTGCATTGCTACACTGGAAGACAACTTGACCTGTCTTCGTTTTTTAGAGGTGGTTCTAGATGATTACACCTTCCAGCAAATCAACAGCATTTAGCTTTCCCCTTTTATAACTGAACCAGATTGAGCACTGAGGAAGCACTCAATAGTTGATGGCCTTACAAGGAATGGATTTTTCTTCTTTCCTCCTAGTTAATAAGTTCTACACAGGTGCTAACTCAAATGTCTAAAAAATGCATGCCCACAGTAGAGAAGTAGCTTCTAGCAGATGTAATAAATTATCCTTTGTCTGCCAAGCTCCTTTGTTATCAAAACTACATCCCTAGGTAGAAATGTAGGTTCTTACACATCAAAGTTTGCATGCTAAGCTGGGGACACAAGAGGGACCCATTGAATTTTTTTTTTTTTTGGTATGCTGTATGGCAGGAGTCACATTTCATTCTTTTTCCATATGAATATCCCGTCATTGCAGCACCATTTGTTGAATTTCTGTTTGTTTGTTTGTTTTTGGAAAGTTCATGGGCCGGGAATCGAACCTGGGTCTCCTTCATGGCTGGTGTGAATGCTACCACTGGACTGCCCTTGCACTCACGGGGACCCATTGAATTTATGCCTAGTCTGAATCCAGTCCTGAATTCCTGTGCAGATGGAGAATGAAAAACACATATAAGTCAGCTCTAATTATTTGTGACATCTTCATTCTAGATTCTTTTTAAATATAATCAGAGGGTCATGGGCGGCGGGGCTGTGTGTGTGGCAGGAGTGCTAGCGAGGAGAGAGAGAAACTTGCAACTCAACAAGAAGGGCTTGTTTATTTGTTTAAAGCTCAATATTTAACTGTTAATCTTAACCCAGTATAAGTGTAACTTGTAAAAAAGGAAATTGAGGAGTTGGTGATGTGATTTGGTTTCATGGCTGGCTGCTGCTTGCCACATGGAAGAAATCTGGTGAGCCGCACAAATGGGATACCATTTCCAGGCCACCTGAGCTGCTGGTGTGGCAGCTCCTATTTTAATGGAATTGTCTCAAATTCCAAGGTCACTGGATATCTGCACATTTTACTGTAATTTATTGTACACATTCAGAAGAAATACACCAATTTTTATTGATGTCATTGCTTTCATTTGGATAAGAAAAACCAAGTCCAGGAAGACATTAGTGCAGCATCTCTGAACCAGGTCAGGTTGCAGGGAGAAAGGGTATATTATGAGTGAGTCAAATCTAGAAGAAGCCGAAAGTAAGAAAGAGGCGTTATGACAAACTGATTGCAGATAAGAAGATGATAAACCAAGACCTTTTCATTACCAGCAGTATGTTATGGCCTGTTACAAAACAGTCATCTCTTGCAAAGCACCTGAAGGTTGATATGGAAAGTCTGAGCAATTTGGAGAGGAAACCTCAAAAATCGAAGCACACTGGTTCTAAAGCCGTATGTCAAAGTTTGAGGTCCCTTGCAGCTTTACACTTTTCAGAATGATTGAATAGATAGTTGAGTCTTATCAATACTTCTGTCTCTCTTTTGCATGAAAGGGAAGATGAGTTGACTACATGGCTGTGCTTTATCCATTTCTTTACCAAGGAGATCTGTCCCTTTCGAGCCAGCCTTAGTGCTATGGGTATCTGGCTTTGCATTGTTGGAGCTGTGCCTTCTGGGGATATCCTGGCTCCTACTATAAGACCTACATGAAGTAACTGTCCCTGTGAGTTATGTGTCCATATCAGGTTTTCTATTTTTTGTTCTTTTTCTTATCAATACCAGGGAAAATGGCAGCTGGCTAGGGAATGAGGAGTGAAATTGGACTATTGAACTCTATGATAGAGGACATAACACCCAATTATTTTTTCAGTGGACCTAAAATATTCTCAGAATGTGTGTGTGTGTGTGTGTGTGTGTTGAGAGAGAAAGAGAGAGAGAGAGAGAGAGAGAGAGAGAGAGAGAGAGAGAATATAATTATTTGACAGCAGCCTAGGGGAAATTTTATGAAAAAGAACGTGAATTCACATGTGAATCTGACTTCAGTGCCTGTAAAAATTAAATTCAAATACACAATTTGTTCTACACTGTGTGATCTTTTAGAAGAAAAACACTTTCCCTCTCTGGGTGCCCATAAAATCCTTCCTGTTTGCCTACAGAGGCCATTGACCTCAGCCCATCTTCCACGGCATGAGCTTGTACATTCACGCGGAATGAAAATGACAATCATAATGAAGGGCAGGGGAAGTAGGCTGTTTAGAGGTACCGTCAGCCTTTCCACCAAGATCAGTGGTCCTTTTTATCTTAAGAGGCATCTGAGGTATGGGATGTTTTGTATTCTCCAGTCAGGCTCATATTACCAGCTGTTGGACTCTGGGTGGCACACAGTTTTTGTCTCTTTTGCTGTCTGATTTGTACTTGTCCCTCTGTCATTACCCATTTTTCATCCTGTCTATGACCTCTACTCAGATGGGTTCCCTCCCTGAACACTCACAGAGTTGAAAGAAACATAATTATGTGTAAACTGCTGTTCCTCGCTTACTTTTTTTACTAGAGAAGTTGTGGGATTACAGAAAAATCATAAAATTTAGGATTCCTGTATACCATCCTATTATTAACACCTTGCGTTGGTGTGGCACATTTGTTACAAATGATAGAAGCACATCTTTACATGTGACTCTATTAACTCTAATCCCTGGTTTAATTTAGGATTTACTGTGTAATGCTGTTTCATGGATTTTTTTATAATTTTATTTTAGTAACATATATACAATGTAACATTTCCCTTTTTAACCACATAAAAATATATAATGCAGTGCTGTAAACTTATGCTCACAGTGTTGAGCTACAGTCACTACCACCCATTACCAAAACTTTTCCATCATCCCAAATAGAAACTCCGAACATTTTAAGACTTAACTTTCTGTTTCCTACCTCTACCCACCTATATCTAGATTCTGGCCCTATGAATTTGCTTATTCTAGTTATTTCATATCAGTAAGCTCATACAATATTTGTCCTTTTGTGTCTGGTTTATTTCACTCAACATGATATCTTAAGGGTACATCCATGTTGTCACATGCATCAGAGCTTCATTCCTTTTTATCGCTGAATAATATTCCATTGTGTGTATATACCACATTTTGTTTATTCATCCATTGGTTGATGGGCACTATGGTTGCTTCCATCTTTTAGCGATTGTGAGTAATGCCCCTATGAACATTGGTGTGCAAAAATTTGCTCAAATCTCTGCTATCAGTACTTCTGGGTATTTACTACTATCATGATTCCTGGGTCATATGGTAACTCTATACTTAGCTTCCAGAAGAACTGCCAAACTGTCTTCCATAGCATCTGCACCACTTTACATTGCCACTAGCAATGAATGAGTGTTCCAATTTCTCCACATCCTCTCTAACACTTGTGATTTTCTGTTCTTTTAGTAGGTGTCATTCTAGTCGGTGTCAAGTGATATTTCATGGTTTTGATTTGCATTTCCCTAATATCTAATGATATTGAATATCTTTTCATGTGCTATTTAGCCTTTGTGTGTCCTCTTTGGGGAATTCTTTGCCTGTTTTTTATTTGGTTGTATGTCATTTTATTCTTGAGTTGTAGGATTTCTTTATGTATTATGAACAGTAAACCCTTATCAGATTTGTGGTTTCCAAATATTTTCTCCTCTTAGACAGTTTGTCTTTTCACTTTCCTGAGCAAAGTCCTTTGATGTACAGAAATTTTAAATTTTTATGAGGTTCCATTTACTTCATCTCATTTTTTTCTTTTGTTGCTTGTGTTTCTCCTGTAAAGGCTAAGAAACCATTGCCTAGGATAAGACCCTAAAGATGCTTCCCTACATTTTCTTCTAGGAGTTTTATGGCCTTGACTCTTATATTTAGGTATCTGATCCATTTTGAGTTAATTTTTGTGTAAGGTGTGCTATAGAGGTCCTCTTTCATTCTCTGCATATAGGTATCCAGTTCTCCCAGCACCATTTGTTGAAGAGACTCTTCTTTCCTAATTGAGTGGACTTAGCAGTCTTGTCAAAAATTAGTTGACCATTGATGTGAAAGTCTTATTTTTGAACTTTCAATTTGATTCTGTTGGTCAACATATCTATCCTTGTGCCAGTATCATGCTGTTTTAAACCACTGTAGCTTTGTAGTATGCTTTAAAGTAAAAAAAAAGTGAGACCTCCAACTTCTTTCTTTTTTTTCAAGATGGTTTTGGCTATTTGGAACCCCTTACCCTCCCAAATAAGTTGATAATTGGCTTTTCCATTTCTGCAAAGTAGGCTGTTGGAAAATTAATTGGGATTATGTTGAATCTGTAAATCATTTTCAGTAAAATTGACATCTTAAAGATATTTAGTCTTCCAATCCATGAACCCAATGTTCTCCCATTTGTTTAGGTCTTCTTTGATTTGTTTTGGCAATGTTTTGTAGTTTTCTGTGTACAAGTCTTTTTCATCCATGGTGAGATTTATTCCTGGATATTTGATTCTTTTAGGTGCTGTTGTAAATGGAATTATTTTCTTGATTTCCTCCTCAGCATGCTCATTACTAGTGTATAAAAACACTGCTGATATTTGCATATTGATCTTGTATCCCACCATCTTTGCTGAACTCATTTACTAGCTCTAGAAGTTTTGCTGTAGATTTTTTGGACATTCCTTATATACTATCATGTCATCTGCAAATAGTGAAAGTTTTACTTCTTTCTTTCCAATTTGCATACTTTTTCTTACTTAATCGCTCTGGCTACACCTTCGAGCGCAATGTTGCATAACAGTGGTGACAGTGGGCATCTTTGTCATGTTCCAGAACTTAGGGAAGGCTTTCAGTCTTTCACCATTGAGTACAATGTTAGCTGTGGGTTTTTCATGTATGTTCTTTCTCATGTTGAGGAAGTTTCCTTCTATTCCTATATTTAATTATTTTTATCAAGGAAGAATGTTGAATTTTTTCAAATGCCTTTTTTGCATCAATTGAAATGATTGTGTGTGTTTTTCCCCTTCATTTTCTTGATGTTGTGTATTACATTAATTTATTTTCTTATGTTTAACCACCCTTGCATATCTGGTATAATACCTACAATTGGTCATAGTGTATAATTCTTTTGATGGGCTTTTGGATTTCATTTTCAGGTACTTTGGTGAAGATTTTTGGATTTATGTTCATTAGAGGAATTGGTCTACAATTTTATTTTCTAGTAATATCTTTATCTGGCTTTGGTATTAGGGTGATTTTGGCCTCCTGAATGAGTTAGTGTTCCCTTCTCTTTGGTTGTTTGGAAGAAGTTGAGCAGAATTGGTGTTAGTTTTTCTTGAAATGATTGATAGAATTCATCTGTGAAACCATCTGTTCCTGGGCTTTTCTTTTTTGGGTAATTTTTCAATGACTGATTCAATCTTTTTGCTTATAACTGATCTGTTGAAGTCTTCTATTTCAGCTAGAGTCAACATATGTTCATGTGTTTATAGGAATTTGTCCATTTCACCTAAGTTGTCTAATTTGTTGGCATACTGTTGTTCATAATATTCTCATGATAATTTTATTTCTGTGGGGTCAGTAGTAATGCCTCCCCCTCATTTCTGACGTTATTTGTGCACTCTCTGTTTTTGATTTGTCAGTCGAGGTAAGGGTTCTCAAAGAACCACCTTTGGTTTGCTTGATTCTCTCTCTCTCTCCCTCCCCCCCCCTTTTTTTTCGGTGCTCAATTTCATTTATTTCTGCTCTAAGGTTTGTTATTTCTTTCATTCTGCTTGCTTTGTGATTAGTCCACTGTTGTTTTTCTAGTTCCTTGAAATGTGCGGTTAGGTCTTTGATTTCAGATCGTTCTTTTTCAATGTAAGTATTTAGGGTCGTAAACTTTCCTCTCTGCACTGCTTTCACTGTATTCCATACATTTTGTTATGTTGTATTCTCATTTTCATTTGCTTCAATATATTTACTAATTTCCCTTGCAATTTCTTCTTTGTTCCACTGATTGTTTAAGAGAGTGTTATTTAATTTCCATATTTTTGTGTGTTTTCCAGTTCTTTGCCTGTTATTGATTTCCAGCTTCATTCCATTATAGTCAGAAAAGATGCTTTCAGTCTTTCTGGATCTATTAATACTTGTTTTGTGAACCAGTACGTGGTCTGTCTTAGAGAATAATCCATGTGCACTTGAGAAGAATATATATCCTTCTGTTTGGCAGTGCAGTGTTCTATATATGCCTGTTAGGTCTAGTTAGTTTATCATATTATTCAATTTCTCTGTTTCCTTTATGATCCTCTTCTAGATGTCTGTTGATGAGAGTGTTGTGTTGAAGTCTCCAACTATTTCTGCTTTCAGTTTTGCCAGTGTTTGCTTTATGTATTTTGGGGCTACATGGTTAGGTGCATAAATATTTATGATTTTTATTTCTTCTTGATGGATTGGCTCTTTTATTTATATATTGTGTTATTCTTTGTCTCTTATAACAACTCTTGACCGAAAGTTTATTTTGTCCAATATTAGTATAGCTACTCCAGCTCTTTTTTTGGTTACTAATTGAATGGGATATATTTTTTCCATCCTTTCATTTTCATCTGATTTGTGTCTAAAGTGAGTCTCTTGTAAACAACATGTAGTTGAATCATGCTATTTATTCATTCTCCCAACTTGTGTCTTTTGATTGGGAAATTTAAACCATTAACATTCAGTGTTACTGCTGTAAAGGGAGTACTTACTTTAGTCATTTTGCCCTTCGGTTTTTATATATCATATCTTTTTTTTTGTTTCTTTTTTCTTTATTGCAACCTCCTTTTCTGTATGGTTGATCTTTTGTGATGTGTCTGGCCAATCCCTTTCTCAAATCTATTTCTGTATATTTTTAAAATACTTTCTTTGTGGTTACCCTGGGGGTTATATTATTCAACCTACATCTGTAGTCTACTAATTTGAAAAGTTACCAATTTCACTTCAATAACATAAATGTTTTCTCCTCCCATATCCCTGTTTCCCCTCTTTATTGTCCACTTTTCTACTTTATATTTTGTACATCCATTCTCAGGAAATAGCCTTTTTCTTGTTCCGTTGTATTCTGATTGTTATATGAATTAAAGGGGAGAGTTGTATATTGAGGATAGAACACCACTGGGTTTTGTATTTACCCTTTAGTTACCTTTACTTATGCTCTTCATTTCTTTACACTACTCCAAGCCACTATGTCCTGTCTTTACCTTTCAACCTGTAAAACTCCCTTTAGTAAGACTTATAGGGCAAGTTTTTGTTTATGAACCCTCTAGGTTTCTGTTTATGTTTATCCTCATTTTTGAGGGAGAATTTTGTCAGATACAGATGTGTTTTTTCTGGCAGGTTTTCTCTTCCAGTATCTTAAAATATATAATACCACTGTCTTCTTACCTCCATGGTTTCTGATCAGAAATAAGCACTTAGCCTTATTGAGGATCCCTTGTATGCAGCAAATTGCTTTTCTCTTTCAGAGAAATTCTGAATTCTCTTTCAGAATTCTCTCTTTATCTTTCACATTTGACATTTTCATTAGTATGTGTCTTTGAGTAGTTCTATTAGGGTTTTATTCTGTTTGGAATATGTTGCACTTGTTCGACATGTATATTCATGTCTTTCATAAGGGTTAGAGATTTTTTACCATATTTCCTCAAATATTGTTTGCCCCTTTTCCCTTCTCTTCACCTTCTAGGACACCTATGACATGTTTATCTATATTCTTCACTCAAATCCCTGACAGTGCCCAGTGTTTTTTCTTCTTTTCGCTCTCTGTTCTTCTGACTAAGAGTTTGACTGACCTTTTAGTTTGCTGATTTTTTTTCTTCTGCCTGTTCACATCTGCTATGGCACATCTCTAGTGTATTTATTTTTAAATTTTTATTTTTAACTTTTTTGTTGTGTAGTATAACATATATACAAAGCAAAGAAATAAGAAAGCAATAGTTTTCAAAGCACTCTTCAACAAGTATTTACAGGACAGATCCCAGAGTTTGTCATGGGCTACCATACAGTCCTCTTAGATTTTTCCTTCTAGCTGCTCCAGAATATAGGAAGCTAGAAGGCATAAATATTTTTTTAGCATCACAATCAACTTTATTTTTTCTTTTTTTGAAAAATAGCATGTATACAAAAAAGCAAAAAATTTCAAAGCACAGCACAACAGTTACTTATAGAACAGATTTCAGAGTTTGGCATGGGTTACAATTCCACAATTGTAGGTTTTTACTTCTAGCTGCTCTAAGATACTGGAGACTAAAAGAAATATCAATTTAAAGATTCCGTAGTCATATTCATTTGTTAAATGCTATCTTCTCCTTATGACTCCACCATCACTTTTGACCTTTCTATACCTCTCTTTAGGAGTGTTTGGGCTATGGCTATTCTAACTTTTTCATGTTGGAAGGGTCTGTCACTAATATGGGGTAGGGAGATGGAACTATCTGATGTTCTGGAGAAGCTGGGCCCTCTAAGGTTTCAGGACTTAACTGGCCCAGGGACCCATCTGGAGGTTGTAGGTTTCTGGAAAGTTACTCTAGTGCCTGGAACCCTTGTGGAATTCTATATATTGCTCTAGGTATTCTTTAGGATTGGCTGGAATGGTTCTGGTTGGGGTTTGGCAGGTTATGATAGGTAAGAAGGTCTAACTGAAGCTTGCATAAGAGCAATCTCCTTTCTTGATTTTCTATCTGAACTTGATCAACTAGCCTCTCGATTTTCAGTCTGAACTCTCTCTGCCACTGATGTTTTATTAGTTACACTTCTTTTTCTTCTTTTCCCCCTTTTGGTCAGGATGGAATTGTTGCTCCCACAGTGCCAGGGCCAAACTCCATCTAGTGTATTTTTAATTTCTTCCGTTGTGCCTTTCATCTCAATAATTTCTGTTATGTTTCTTTTAATATTTTTCAAATTCTTCTTTATGCTCACACATTGTTTTCTTAATATCCTTTCTGCCTTCATGCATATTTTCCTTCATCTCTTCACCTAATTGATTTAGGAGATTTGTTGGAACATCTTTGATTAGTTCAACTTCTGAGTCTCATCAGAAGTTTTAATTTGTTCCTTTGAGCCATATTTTCCTGTTTCTTAGTTTGGCTTGTAATTGTTTTCTGTTGTCTAGGCATCTGATTATTTTGATGGGTTAACTCTGAATGTTCATTTCTCCCTCTTGCCTAAGATTTTATTGTTGATTGGCTTTGTGTTAAGGCTCTTCTTTGACACTTGGCTTAACTTACTCTAGAACTCCACTAAATCTCTGGGGTGAGTTTTTTAAGAAATCTTATGTCTCCATATCGATGATGTCCCTTCCTTCCTTTTTTTTAAATGTAAGCATTAGGCTACAAATTTCCCTCTCAACTCTACTTTCCCTCCATTCCTTGAGTTTTATTATGTTGTAGTTTTATTTTCATTTGCTGCAAGACATTTCCTAATTTTTCTTGTGATTTCCTCTTTAACCCATTGGTTGTTTCAATATATTGTTTGATTTCCACATATTTGTGAATTTACCATTTCTCCTTCTCTTACTGATTTCCAGCTTAATTCCATGGTGGTTGGAGTAGATACATTGGATGATTTTAATATTTTTGAATTTATTGAGACTTATTTTGTGACCTAAGATATCTTCTATCCTTGGAACGATCCATGTGTACTCAAGAAGTATGTGCATCGTTGTTGTTGGATGAAGTGTTTTATGTATGTTGCTCAGGTCTGGTTGGTTTAGATTATTGTTCAAGTTTTGTATTTCCTTATTGATCTCCTGCCCAAATGTTTTATCCATTACTTTTCATACATTTGCATTTTAGCACTTGTAGGAAATAAGTAGAGTTATTTACCAAAAACTGCAATCCAGTAATACTAGCACTTATAATTACCCAAATGGTTACCTTTCCTAGAGGTCTATTTCTTTATGCTGCTTTAAACCACTGTCTACTGTACTGAACACTGAAAGCCAAGCCCGTTATCTTTCCTCATCCTTCCTACTTTGTCCGTGCCAGTCCCTAAAGGCAGTGTCGCAATCTTAGAACCTTGGAGACTTTTTTTCTCCTGGCCTTTGACCTTCACCTGTCACACCTAATCTGTTGCCATGTTCAGCTCCCCTTCCTCTGCCTCCTCAGTGGGCTCATATTTGTTCCATTCCCACTGTCACTGCCTGCCTTCCATCCCTTTTATCTTCTGCTTGGACTTGCCATTTCCTAATTGGCCTAGTTTTGTTTTTAACATTCCATGTTATAATTATCTGTGTACATGATTAGTCTCCTTTAGCAGATACTAAGCTCCTTGAGTACACATTTGAGGTTTTACTTTTCTTTGGCCCCTTTGATGTGCTTCCTTGGCACAACACTTGTTCAGCGTGCACCTTAATGATTATTGAATTAGATAGAATGAAACTGAATTGCTTGGATTGTTGATTGGGGCTCACATCGAGCAGCTCATGAATGAGGCTGGCAGTAGCCTGGCATGCTAGGTACAGCAGGAATGGGGAAATCTGGAGCCTGAATGCATTCGGCTAGCTGCCTGCCCATGGGCATCATCACCTAACTTCTCTGGGCTTCACTTTCCTCATCTGCAGTCTTAATTGAACCCTCCAAGCTCCTTCATACTCTCGAAACTGCTCTGCAGTTGATCACTTTGAAGTGGCAGTTTTTGTCCCTCTTGCATGAGAGAAAATGAGTATTTCATTTCGAACTCAGGAGTCATTTTGCACATATCCTATGCAGGGAGGCCAATGGGAAAGTAGGTGAGAACATTTTGATAAAATTTCCATGGATCTATTTTAAGAATTAAGCCAGATCCTCTATAGAAAAATGTGACCGAGAACTTAAGAGTGTCATTCGTATTAGTAAAATCATGATTTAAAATTGTACTGATTTTGAAACCATTTGGGTAAATGGAGATATTTGAGGTTAGAACAATTTTTGAAATTCTAAGACGATGTCCTTTAAGCTTTTTCTCACAATTCCAGTAGTCCTCTTAAGGAGTGACTATCACATTAAAGTGGATCCTTTACATACTTGCAAGTTAAAGAAACAAACAAAATGCTGCATTCTTAAACGTAGTAAAAAGATAAAGCAGAGTTGTGAGCACCCCAGGGATGAAAATGTACCGTTTCTAGATTACTGATGAAGGCTTTAAGCCAGGCCTGGTGGCTGCACAGGCAGCACGCCCTTGCTGCCCTTCCATGAATCCATGCAATTCACCGTCTACAAGGTGTGCTCCCTTCGGCTCTTGAGCCACATGCCCAGCTATCCACCTGGCACCAAAGAGTAAGCACAGAAGACACACTTGGTGGCCAGTGCCAGTCCCCGAGCCAGTTTGTCAACACTCTGATCATCCTCTTATGGGTTAGAGGCTGCCTGCAAAGGCATGCCTCCATCTCCCAACTGTTAATGGACCAGTGGTGCCTGCAGAGAGCCAGCTGGTACCATGTATGGGATAACGTGAGCGCGAACCCTGGGAACAAGGCTGGGTGGGGGGCTAATAACAGCCTTCATGCCAGCCCCGTGAGGTAGCCAAGGAATTGCCCAGGGGCGGGGAGGGGAGGGGTTCATGAAGAAGGTCCTAGATATGTCCTTAATGTGCAAAGGTGGGTGTCGTCCATGTTGCGGCATGTTAGGCTTTTGCTGTGGTCTGTGCTTTGATTATATATAACCCCAACTGTAGCATGCTAAGACCCCCGTGTCATCACTGCATGTAGAATTACAAGGTTCAGAGATTCAGTCCACATGCCCAGTAAAATTTCACTTGAATTTGCCTTACATAGACAGCACAGTTAACCTTCATTTAGTCCAAATCAGTTCTTATCTTTTTTTAAATTGAGATGTAGTTCGCAGAATATAAAATCACCATTTTAACGTGTACACTTCAGTGGGTTTTAGGGTATTCGCTATGTTGTGCAACCACCACTGTCTAAATTCTGGAACATTTCCATTGCTCCCCAAAGAGACCCTGTACCTATTAGCAGTCAGTCCCTGTCTCTCCATTCCCCAGCCTCTGGCAACCACGGAGCTGCTTTCTGTCTCTAAGGGGTTCTCCTACTTTGAACATTTCATATAAATGGAATCCTACAGTTTGTGACCAGACACAAGTATAGTTTCTTTCAATTAGTGTAATGTTTTCAAGATTCATCCATGTTTTAGCATGTTTCAGAACTACACTCTTTTTCACTGCCAAGTAATATTCCGTTATATGGAAATACCTGTTTGTTTATCCATTCACCAGTTGATGGACATTTGGGTTGTTTCTGTTTTTTTTTTCTTTCTGCTCTGAATATTCATGTACAAGTTTTTGCGTGAACATTTGTTTTCAGTTCTCTTGCTGTTACATACCTAGGAGTAGAATTGCTGGGTCACATGGTAATTCTATGTTTAACTTTTTGAGAAACTGCAAAATTGTTTTCCTAACTATTTCTTTTGAATATTTTTAAAGCACTAAAAATCATCTACTTAAATATTTTTAAAAAGGAGGGAGAGGTTAAATGAGTTAACTTATTTGATAAAAGAAAGCACAACTGATTAGTAATAAGCCGAGAAAAGAAATTCAAGTTGTCAAACAGAAGAAAGAGTATTATTTAAATTGACTTACATTATCTCTATATTTACATATTAAAACTGGGTTACATCAGATGGGTGGCAAAAATGAATTCTCATAAATTTTTAAACAGAAAAATTCAAACTCTGATGAAATAAGGCTTAATTATTTTAAATAATTAACAATAATAGCCAAAGCTTAGAAGACATTCTTAACATTGATAATTAACTGGAAAAGTTGAGCTCCTGAAGGAAACAACATTATTAACATAAGCTGGAAAATTAAAGGGCCTGTGAAAAACATAGGCACATAGATGCACTCCTTAAATGATGATTCTTTGTTCTATGGTCAAAAATTTTCTAAATAGAACAGCGGCTTACATTCTCTCTTGGCATTCCATTTATCAGCAATGCTTGTGGATACTTTATTGATTATACTATTCATTAGCATGTTCAATGATATTTCATAGCCATTTCTAAACATGAATTTGGATGATAATAGCAATGATAGCATTTTAGGAGTAAGAGAAGTTTCTGCAAGTGGTTTCTTATCTCACTTTGCACTTAGTGCTTGACATTTCTCATACCTGCCTCGGAGGTTCACTCCAGGTCAGTTTTTGAGACTGGTACAGTGAGGGGAGCTGCAGGCCCATATGCATAACCAGAAAATGAGCCGCATCATGTTTTAGTGAAAGGAAACCAGGATTGAGCCCAGCTTCTCTACTCACTTTGTGATTTGGGACTTTTCTGAGTTTCATTGTCCTTCACTGAAATACGGGCATATTCTTACCAGTTGATAGTGAGATCCAAATGAGATCCAAAGGAGATGAGGAACATGAAAACACTTTGCAAGCTATTGTAACTTTTATTGTTTTAGATATAGTTCAATTCAGACTTTTCTCTCCCAAGACATCAGCCTTTCCTTGAAGTGGCTTATTTATAGCTAGACCAAGCTGGCCAAAGATGCAACCTCCTTTGAATAAAGCACTCAGAGGAGACCTGGAATCCAGACTCCTGGATGAGGCAGGACTCTTCTTCAACATTTGCTGTTATGTATGACCATAGCTGTGCAATCATACAATTCATAGAACCTGAGAAGCACTACACCTCAGCTCGCTTTGTCAGCTGGAGACTTTGGGCTGCCTTTTGGTGCCTGTGCAGCTCACTCTGGTTGGCTGCTACCTCTGTGGTCACATACTTGTGTGTGGTGGAGAGTCGAGGCAGATTTGGGACACATGAGTACACAGTGATTCCTGCTTTAGCTGCAGAAAAGGAATTTTCTGCGTGGAATTTTGGCAGAAATGACCACATCTTATCTAGAGTTTCTGTCCCTAATGATTTATTTGTAACACCTCACAGGTCCATGCAATGGAAGAAATCAGGTTGAGTATGGGACATCAATAAGAATTTTAATGACAATTAAAAATCCCCTGCTCTCTGTTCTGTGAGTTTTATTGATGCTCCTTCAGATTCCCAATGCACATTGCCATTAAACCAGCACTCACCATCAGCAATGTGGGTTAATCTATCTTAAAACTGATTTTACAAATATTCAGGTAAATAAGTTATTTCTGACCATGTATGATACTTTCTTTTGCTTCTCTAACTTCCTTCACCTATAGCTACTTCCAGAATTTTAAAGTATTGGAATTCCGAGTTTTAGAGTCCCTGGGATCATAAGGTCATTAGCGCTGGAAAGGCTTTGGAGATAGTCAGAGTCACACTTTATCATTTGTTCATGCCAGGAATCCAATACTCATGGGTCACTAACTTCAAGTCTGGCACACAAGGTTCTTGCTTGCTCACTCTTCTCACTTGCACTTACCTTCCATGCTTCTCACTGTGTTTATGAATCCCACAAGCAGAGAAATCTGACTGCATAGCTGTATGAGTTTGCTAAAGCGGCAGGAGTGCAGTATACCAGAAATGGAATGGCTATTTTTTTAAACTGAGAAATCTTCACACATATACATTCTATACATGGTGTATGATCAGTGGCTCACAATATCATCACATAGTCGCGTATTCATCACTATGTCATTTTTTTAGAACATTTGCATCACTTCAGAAGAAGAAATAAAAAGGAAAAAGAAAAACTCGTACATACACACACCTTACCTCTCCATCTCATTGACAACTAGTACTTCCATCTACCCAATTTATTTTACCCTCTGTCCCTCCAATTATTTATTTATTTTTTATCCATATTTTTTACTCATCTGTCCATAAGCTTGGATATAAGGAATTTCACACACAAGGTTTTCACAATCACACAGTCATATTGTAAATGTTATATCTTTATATAGTTGTCTTCAAGAATCCAGGCCACTGGAACACAGCTCAGTAGTTTCAGGTACTTCCCTCTAGCCACTCCAATATACCATAAACTAAAAAAGGGATATCTATATAATGCATAAGAATAGCCTCCAGGATAATCTCTCGACTCTGAAGTCTCTCAGCCACTGAAACTTTATTTTGTCTCATTTCTCTCTTCCCCCTTTTGGTCAAGAAGGCTTTCTCAATCCCATGATGCTGGGACTCAGCTCATCCCAGGATTTCAGTCCCATATCGCCAGGGAGATTTACACCCCTGGGAGTCATGTCCCATGTAGTGGGAAGGGCAGTGATTTCACCTGTTGAGTTGGTTTAGAGAGAGAGGGTCACATCTGAGCAGGAGAGGAGGTTCCCTGGGGATGACTCATAGGCCTAATTTTTTTTTTTAACTTTTTTACTGTATAATATAACATATATGCAAAAGAAAGAAAGAAAAAAGCAATAGTTTTCAAAGTACTCTTCAACAAATAATTACAGGACTGATCCCAGAGTTTGTCATAGGCTACCATACCATCATCTCAGATTTTCCTTCTAGCTGCTCCAAAATCTAGGAAGATAGAAGGAATAAATATTTTTTTATCATCACAATTGACTTTTTTGGGAAAAATAACATATATACCAAAAAAGCAATGAATTTCAAAGCACAGCACAACAAGTAGTTGTAGAACAGATTTCAGAGTTTGATATGGGTTATAGTTCCACAATTTTAGGTTTTTACTTCTAAGATATTGGAGACTAAAAGAAACATCAATTTGATGATTCAGCAATCATATTCGTTTGTTAAACCCTACCTTCTCTGTATAACTCCACCATTACCTTTGATCTTTCTGTCCCACTCTTTAAGGGTATTTGGGCTATGGCCATTCTAATTTTTTCATGTTGGAAGGGGCTGTCAGTATTATGGGGGAGGGAGATGGAACTAACTGATGCTCTGGAGAGGCTGGGTCCTCTAAGTGTTAGGCCTGATTTTAAGTAGGCTTACCCTATCCTTTGCAGGAATGAGTTTCATAGGGGTGAACCCCAAGAACAAGGGCTTGGCCCACTTACCTGGTTATCCCCACTGCTTGCGAGAATATCAGAAATTCTCCAGATGGGGAAGGTGTGTATTTCCTCCTTTCTCCCCATTCCCCCAAGGGGACTTTGCAAATACTTCTTTATTCACTGCCCAAATCACTCTGGGATTTATTGGGGAATCATACTAACCTGGATAAACCAACAAAATCTCACGTCCCATTCAAGATTCTATATACTTATGGTGTTCAACTAAACTGACCGTACAAGTTAAATTAGGAAATGCACTACCCAAAATATAAATTTTGCACCCAATAAACAACCCTTTCTTTAGTCTCACACAGAAATTGAAGTTTTAAAACATAGATGATATCATCCTTTACTCAGTATTCTGATACGTCTTAGTCCTATCCAGATCAGCTTCATTCATATCTCTACTCGATGTCTGATACTTTTTCAAATTTTAAACAGTTCCTGTATGGGGTGCTGCTGACTTTCATAGCTTCAGAGCTCTCACTCTGAGTTTCATAAATACCTGAAGTTTCTGGGAAAAACCATGTTATATAGAAACAGCTCAATATCTCAGAATTTAGAATTAACAGTTACACCTCCTGAATATATGTGACTGCTGTAAGAGCTTACAATCTAGGAGCCTTTACAATAAGCCCCAACCTGATAACCCATGCTCTCAACTTTAGTTTACCAATTTTTATATTATAGTTAGTTCATATGATTGAGGCATGTTAGTATTTGTCTTTTTGTTCCTGAGCTTTCATTCAACTTACAGCTCTTCAGGTTAATTCACCTAGTTGCATGGTCCCAACTTCGTTCCTTCTTGCAGCAGCTCAGTAGTTCGGTGTGTGTAGACACCATAGTATCCCCTTCCGTTCCTCAATCATTGTGCCCTTAGGCCATCTCCATTCATTATGGGTCTGGGCGCTGCCACCAGAAACACCAGTGTGCAGACGTCCATTTGTGTCCCCACACTCAGTTCCTCCAGGTGTATACTGAGCAACATGGTTTCAGGATCATGTGGCAAACCCACCCCCCACTGGCCTCCTGTGAAATCATCGCGCTGCCCTCTGAGGGGCTGCACCTCTCATTTCCCTATTGGCGGTGAATAGCTACTTCTCTTTCTCTGCACTTTTTTTCTAGCACTTGTTTCTCTCTTATCATTTTTAAACAGTTTTACTCACACATCAAACAATCCAATCTAAGAATATAGACATGCTTTGACTGCCATACTCTATCTGAAGACATTTCCTTTTCTTCCACAAAGAATCCATACCCCTTTCCCAATCCCCCCACCTGTTAACATTTAGTTTTGGCGTAATGCCTTTGTTACGTACAGTGGAAGCATATTACAGTGTTACTATTGACTATAGAACCTAGTTTATATTGATTGTACTTTTTCCCCATATACAGTCTATTTTCAACTTTCTGCACTATTGACATTCATTTTTGAATGGCTTTTTAAAGGGAAATTTATTAAATTGCAAGTTTACAGTCTTAAAGCTAAAATATGTCCAAACTAAGCCATCCATGGACAAATACCTTGACTCAAGAAAGGTCAGTGGGTCCAGAACACCTTGTTCAGATGGGAAGGCACATAGCTGGCAGCTGCTGGGGTTTTGGCTTTTCATTTCAAACAGCTTTCCCAGGGGTGTTTTCTGTCTTTATCTCCAAAGTATCTGCTAGTGTCAGCTCTGTGGCTTTTTCCAAAATGGTTCCCTCTTAAAGGACTCCAGAAGGCGGATTAAGACATACCTTGAATAGGCAGAGATACATTTCCATGGAAACTACCTAATCAAAAGATCCCACCCACAATTGGGTGAGTCAAATCACCATGGAGACAAAAAAAATATCCCACCCAACAATATTGAATTAAGATTAAAGAACATGGCTTTTCTGGTCTGTACAACAGTTTCAAACCAACACAATAGCTTATATTTTATTTTGGTGTTTCTTCATCCCCAGTTTATATATTTCCACTTTCTGCATTAACTTATCCATCCATCCATCCATCCGTGCAAACATTAATATGTTAGTATTCAGATGAAGGAGGAGACATATACATTAAACAGGTAAATTGAAATATCCTTTAAGCATTTAGATGGACCATGCTGTAGCACAGTTGTACCACAAGACAAAAACTTTTGCATGAAGTTGTCTTACTAAGGAAGCAGAAATTTCCTCGAAGCTGTAAATCAGTAGTGAAGCAGTGTTATTGAGAGGATTCTTTGTCACCATTATTAACTGCTTCAGCAGATTTCAAAGTTAGCTTTATTTGAAACTTGCCGATCTACTTGACTGAAGGAATAACTGTCTCCATGTAGGAAATGAGCTTAATGACTTTTTTCACCAAGTGGAATTAATATTATATTTACAAAGTGTTTTACCATTTGCAAAGTGCTTTGCCATGCATGCTATCATTTGATCCTTCAAACAAACTTAGCCAGGGAAAATATTAGCCTCATTTATAGAATAGTTGAGTAACGTGCTTAAGCACACACAACAAATAGCATTTAGAGCCAGGAATGCAATTGATTTCAAATCTAATATGCAATTATTTGTCTCCCAAGCCTCGGTCTAGGAATCTGGGCAAAGGCATTGTTTAAGAAAAGATTAAAGTATCTTGAGAACATTCTCCAATTAGCCCTTAAATTATTTTTGCTTGTTTGTACCTTTCCCCGAGATTCAGAGTTCTCAGATCTCCCTAAGCTGATTCTCATGTTCTTTGGAGAGAGCTCATGGACTCATGTTGTTTGTTGAGTGACTATGTGTCCAAGACATCACTTTCTGATCTCCTTCGTCCTTGATGTTTAGTCCAGTCCCAGTTTCTATGCACTTGGCCTAGACAATTACTCTGATATACTGACTTCATTTTGCAAAATGTCAATCTGTATTCTTCATGACACATAGGAAGTAGTCTGAATTATTTGCTTTTATATATAAAATTCATTTGTATTGGATAACTTTCAAAAATAATCACATCAAGCATTTTATACTTTTTTAAATCTTTCCTTGAGAAGTAAAAGGAACTGGGAAGAAAATGCCCATTGAATCTTCTACAGATCTCTTCTCAATGCTGTGTAGTGGGTTCTTTCTATACAGTGACTCAAATCCGATGCTGGATGGGCCTAGAGACAAGGAACCAGGCTGAACAAGTAACCGCCACTGAGTGTCCATCCACCCGTGTGTGTGGCAAGTGGGTCATGGGTCAGATCATCCCAGATCATGTCAAATGATGATCTTTGACAATTTCTTATTCTGGGATGGTTTCAGACAGAGATCAGGATTATCCTGCTGCTTGTCAAATAGGGAGAAATAACGAAAAGTCTGTTCCACTTAGCAGTTTAGGAAAGGAGTCCGTGTTTGTCAGCGATGTGCTGTCACATGTTTAACAACCTGGGGGTGGCGTGTAGTTAATGAGAGGAAGCAAACTTTTCACATTTGCCAATTTCCATGGCATAAATAATCCTACCATGGCCAATTTCAAGTTCCCCATGTAATAGTAACATACTCTCAAAATTCCAAAAATGTAGCAGTCAGCTCTTGCGAGCTAGTACAAGCCAGCTCCAGCACCCTACTGTAAATTCAGGGTAACCTTTTGGGAAAGAAAAATACAGATCAGCATTCAGTATCTGCCTGGAGCTCATCTTTATGTCCCCTGCCTCCCCCGCCCCCCAAAATAAAGATGGAAATGCACAGTAAAATTCAGGAAGAAAATTTCTTATTCGCAATAAATGGTCCAAAAGACATTTTGTCTCTGACTGTATTCACAGAAGTTCTTTTCTTCACTAGCAGAGAATAGCAGTTGTTAGCTTTGCTACTGTAGTTTACCACTGGCTGTAGAACATTCTTCCTTAAAAATATGAAAATAGAGCTTGGAATCTTTTAAAAGGTCTGTACAATTGCTTCTTCTTTTTATATGATTGAAGTGAATAGTGTGTTCAAAGAAAGTTTTCTATCCTAGTTTGACTTATTTGGGGGTTTCAAGATGAATTTAAAATGTTCAAAGTTACATAAACCCAGCTTGTGTCATATAAATTACTTTAATAATGCTTTCTTTGTCTTTTAAGGTTTCTGCCTCAATTTCTAACTCATTTCAGGATTTTGTTTTTAAATACAAAATAAAATAAAAGGTTCTTTTGTTCTTTTTCCCTAACTCTTGTGAGTATATCCTATGAATAGTGATGTCTCTGTCTCTGCTGTTTCTTTTTTTTTCATTGGATATTCACTCCTTTTCCCCCCAGACATTATGCTGTGATGGGAAATGGAAAAGATTGAGTTCATTAGCCACTCATAATGAATCTGAAATGTATAGTGTTAGGTATTTTAAAAAGTAATCTTAGTAACTGACAAACTGAAGTTACATATAACTGATGGGCAGCACATCATTTGGTCAGAAAGACCATTTGAACCTATAAAAGATAGATATCATTTTAGTAAATTTTTTATACCATAAAATGAAATATTACAGTTTTGTACTTGTGTCATATAAATATTTTGTTTTAAATATATTGACTTGGCTCCCAGTATGGTGTATTGAAACCCAGTGTTTAGTTGTTGTCAGTTTTGCCAATTACCAGCCTATGATCTTGGACATGCTCTGATTTTCAATTTCCTCATTCATAAAAGGTTACTTCTGTTAACAAAAATGCCTGCATTTTTGTTGTTTTAGCAAATTGGAATGCGCGAGAAAGGGCCAGTCTTACCTACATATTTTTCAACTTTAAAGCAGAGCTCCCTGATAAGAGATATAATATGAGTCACATATGCAAGTCAAATATATCTAATTTTTAATTTTCTAGTAGCCACATCAAAAGAAAAAAGTAAAAAAGAACAGGTACAAAATTAATTTTAGTAATTTAAACAATATATCCAAAATATTATCATTTCAGCATGTAATCAATATTTAAAAATTGAGATATTTTAACCTTTTTTTTTTCATACTAAAGTGCGTGAATTCCAGAGTGTATTTTACACCGACAGCACATCTCAATTCTGACTAGACAGATTCTAAGGGCCCAGAGCCTGGTGGCCAACAGCTATCATATGAAACAACCCGGTCTGTAGAATAGCCTTATTTCTGTTATAATAGAAATATCACAATTATACATTCACAGAAAATGAGAGTTTCAGTTCTCAATAAGTTTTAGTCCTGAACTTACTGATAGTTGCCGAATTCAATATAATTTATTTGTTGTGCTTTTCCCTTTTTATTTCTAAAAGGCTCTTCAGCAAATTCTGGAGGAAAATGAGGATGACCGCTTAAACATTACTCTTTTCACTTATCAAAACATCCCAATTTAAGCAAAGACTACTCTACACATTTGGCACTTACTTAAATTAGGGAGGGTTTGCTTGAACAAAATTAGCACGCAGGTACCTTTTTCCTGTTCCGTAAATGCTCCACGTCTGATCTTAAAACAAAAGTCAGATTTTATTTAGGCTAAAATAAGATAAATAAATGCTTGTCCTGGATACTATAGGTCAAATTTGAGGGGACACCCCCCCCCTTTACATAGGAAATAATTAAGTTTGTCTGTCACCTCCCTCTCCCCTCCATGTAATTTTTCACTATCCGTTTTGTAATCTGAACATGTAAACACCAACCACATCTGCACTCTCCATCTGGGAGGCTGTGGAATTTCCCTCACCCCTGCCCCATGCAGGCTCCAGATACCTACCCCACCCCCAGGGATTTAGAGTCTTCCGTCTTCTCAGACCCCAATCTTTCTTCCTTTCCCACTAGACATTCTGAGCACATGGGGAGATCTTCCAATCCTCTGAAACTGGGTAATAGAGAAGTACAGTTGAGGTGGCAACAGAAAATGCTCCTTCCCTTCAATTATGCACCCCTTGGTAGGACAGGGTGGAGAGAACCTTTTTACCACGGGCCCAAACCAGCACCAGAAACCCTGGTCAAGTCTCTTCAGGATCTAGGCTTGATTTAGTTCAAAGGAGGACTTCTGGCAATTCAGAGCAATACCCTCTCTCTCTGGTTCTGGAGCCCCAAGAGTTGCCTCTTTCTTGTCCTTTCCTGTTGCCCATTGTCATTATAAAACCTTCCAGTTGTGTTACAGAGGAAATTATAACCTGCTGCCTCTATTCTGACTGCTCACCCACTGTCACTAATGTGCTTGCCTTCCATTATTTCCCACTGACCTACACAAGTACTATTTCCACCAAGCTGATCAAACGTCAGCTTAGTAATAATAAAAAATTATGCAGGGATCTTTAAAGCACTTCTCTCTTGCAGTAAACCAGCACTTTTTAATCTAGGGTCCATGGATCACTCTGTTACCTGTCCTCCCGTATACACTCCATATCCTCCACCCCAATTCACTGATGTGTGATTGTGTTTAGGTATAAAAATATTTATACACTGCTTTCATCAAATTTTCAACATCTGTGTTACAGAGAAGGTTATGAACCATTAGAATCTTGCTCTACCCCATGTCCTTTCACAGTAAAATTTTCATACGTATATGCATCCACAGGACCCCATTCTCCTACATCTAGCAGCTCAGGCAGCTCCTCCCCCTTCTCCTGCCTCCTTAGGACCTGGTGATCCTTTCTTTTACCCGCTCTTCATCCTTTATTCTACCGCTGAGCTGATACCACGTCTCCTTACTCACACTACTTTACCACTAGCACGGTATTTCAAGCCGGCTTTTTTGTTTTGATTGTTTACCCTCAGCGGCTCCAGTTCTCTCTTTTAATTTTCAAAGCATAATCTTAAACAGCTTTAATCTGAAAAAATACATAGAGAATTTAGAGGATTGGGGTGCGGTGGTAGTGGTACAAAATCAATCAAATAATAGGGTGTTAGAACTTTACATAATTTTTCCTTTTACTCTGATCTTTACTCCGTGTCTAACCTTAACTCCAATTCCTCTGTTCACAGGTTCCAGTTGCGGAAGTGTTGATCCCCTTTGGTCGCTAGAATGAGCCACTTGCCTTTGTTACCATTTCTTTTTTAGCACATCACAGTGAAAAGTTCATGTTTGGGATAAAACAGACCTGTATATAATCTGAGCTCTACTTTTGCAGGCTAACCCGTGTGACTTTCCTGAGCTTGTTTCCCCATTCGAAAATGGGGAAATAATCTGATCACAAATGTAAAAGCTTATGTATGGTTCCTAGAATATAGTAACTATTCAATAAATGTTCCTTTTCTTGTCTTTCTCAGTCTACATTACAGGTTTTATTTAACTCTTACCATCTATACTTCCTCTCTCTTTAATTATATTTTTTACTTATTTTCCTTCCACAATCTTCACTTCATAAAGCATTTTGTGTGCATTTTGTGCATTATGAGTGACTAATAAATGGTAAGATGATTGATTATAAGACTTATTAGTGACTCCCAGGAGCCAGATAATTAAGTTAAAATGAACCTTAAGGTTATATAGACCTTGTAGTAGAAGAGTTCCACTTAAATATAAAATAACGATTTTTCTAAATAATTAGCAAAGGAGTGGCCAAATCTGACACGTTGATTGTTGATATTGGAAAGAAAGCAAAAGCTCAGTTTTTAAAATCTTAAAAACGAATTCATGTGGAGCCTCAACTATGTTTAGTCATTGCCTTTTAAAATTCCTTAAGCTAAAACCCTGTGGTTAATTTAGAACTTTCTTTGCACACAGTTCTCCTTAATTTCTCTCCTCTTGGGCAGCAGGAAGGGGAAGGTATGCTAATCTCTACCCTTGACCCTTCCCCTCCAAACTACAACCCCCATCAGCTCTCATATGTGTGAATACACACGCTCTTGAAGTTGGTGCCTCTGGATAAAGAAAGGAGTGAGAGAGAAAACACAAAACAAAACTTCAGAACTTTATAACATACTCCAAATATTATAAACCTTCATGATGATGTTTGTGATGCATTTTATTTTTGTCTACAAAAGATTAATTGATGAAATTAATTGTAAAGGTTTGGAAATGGGTAGCAAAGTAGTGTGTGATGGTCACACAGTACTGTAAGTGAGTGTGAGCATGGTGGAAGGAGGAAGGCTGGAGCTGAGTGTGTCACCAGAAGGAAAGCCAGAGGATAAAAGCTGGGGCCGTATAACTTAGCGAAACCTAGAGTAGATAGCAGTGGCCGTTAATAGTTTGAATATAAGAAAGTTCCTACATGAACTAGCACAAACGTAGGTCACTATTACAAGGTGTTAATAAGAGTGTTAACATGGGAAAAAATACAGTTAATGCAAACTAAGGTCTATAGTTAACAGTAACATTGTAATATTCTTTCATTAATTGTAACAAAGACACTATACCAAACCTAAATGTAAATAATAGGGGAATATAAGAGGAATGGGATGTTTCTTCTTTGGAAGAAGTGAGAATGGTCTCACAGATTGTGATGATGAATGCATAACTGTGTGATTATACCAAGAGCCATATACTAAGGGACTGTATACTTAAGATGGATGGTATGATGTGTGAATAAAAGTGCTTAAAAATAAAATTAAATTAAAAGATTAATGATAACTTTACCTACAGGAGTGAAAAAAAAGAACGCTAAATGGGTTGTTTTCTTTGTCTTTGTAGAGGCATTAGGCCTCCCAGCATCCTGAGTTACCACAGCCGCCCTCTCCTGCCCCCTCCCCTGCTCTCACTGTTGATTTATGGAGAGTTCATCCTGAGTGGTGGGCTCATCCTGGTCACAAAAAAAGCAGGGAGTTTTTTCCACTGATCACAAAAGAGGAGTTCAAAGATTCAAAGTGGGAGAAAGATCCAGTGCACCTTTGCTAGCTTTAAAATGGAGTGGACGACCCATCAAGGTATGTGAGTGGCCCCCAGAAGCTGAGAGCAGCCCCCACCTGACAGCCAGCGAGGAAATGGGGACAGCTGCAAGGAACTGAATTCGGTCAACAGCAGTGAGCGTGGAAGCAGATTTCCCCCTGGAGCCTCCACACAGGAACTCAGCTCAGACAGTACCTGCACTGCAGCTTTGAGCTGCCCCGAGCAGGGAACCCAGTCGTAGGGTGCTGGAATCCTGCCCCACAGAAACTGTGAGGTAATAGCTGTCTGTTGTTTTAAGCCACTAAGTTTGTGGTAGTTTGTTTTGCAGCCATAGAAAAGATGAATACAAAGGACCAGTCCCAATTTTTATTTTAAGGCTCTGAATTCTTTCTTGTGAACAGAGTTGTCTTGTTAGTATTGAAAGCCTCATTCAGACAACTGATCATCAGAAATAGATATTGAATATCTCCACTTTGCCTGGCCCTGTGCTGGATGCTGGGATAACTCACTAAGGCATAGCCTCTATCTCATGGGAGAGAACAGATGCACAGACAAAGGTGATAAATGTATAAAAGAATATGTCCTAGGAGCTTTAAGTACAGAGCAGAGTATGGTTGAGTTTACCTGAGTGAATTGAAGATTTCTTGCCACTAAAGGGTACTGATCCATATTCGCAGTTATTGCACATCAAGAATCCCTTTGAAAGCAATAATTCAAAATTGAACCAAAAAAATTAAAGGAGTCAAAGAGTTAAAAAAATTTAATATCATTTAAAAGGATGTGGTATATGTACTTATTTCTGCTGCTTTGCCTTTCAGATTTTTCTTGAAAGACAAAAGAAAGAAGGAAACTAACACATTGCTTTTTCATATAGTACAAAGAAGAAGATCCGCACTTATCTGAAAAGACTTAAAAATAATCCTCCCTTTCCCATATATATATATATATATCCATGAGGCTGGATTTTCTTCATATGTTTCAACTAAAAAAATATTTCACAATGGAGTGAATGCAAAAGCAGATATGAGAATACAGCTGTCTTATACTATACCAGGCACTAAGGAGATTTGCAAACATGCAAAACAGTGCCGCTCTTCTCATGAAATATTTTGGTTTGAAAATGGTTATTTTTCATTAAAACATATTCTTTATGTTAAAATTTTAATAGGGTTAGTGTTGTCATTTAAAAATAAATTAATAAATATTTTTTATTTCTCATTTTTAGTTTTTAATATAAATAATTTTTAATGTTTTAATATAAACACTTTTTAATGTAACTATTGATAAATCAGTCCACAGCAATGAAAGCTAAATTGAGGTCTTCCGTGATGTTTTAGCATGTGAAAGTGCCCTGAGTTTAAAAAGTTTGAGAACGGCTACTGTAAGAGATTTTTACAAATCAGTCAAAATAGGTTGCACTCTCTACTATAATCTAATAGAGGAAATAAAGCAAGCATATAGAAAATGTGTGTATATGCATGCTGTAACAAGAATGTAATGAATGTAAAGTTTGAAGTGTAAAGTGCCATTTATGATGCGTTTCAAAAGATGGGACAGATTTCATCAAGCAGTTGTGGGAGGAAGTCTCTCGAATAGCAGGCATAGATTAAAGATGCAGTAGGAGAGTAAGGAAGGGAGGAGTTGGTGGAGAAATCACCTGAACAAAAGCATAATTCTAAATTTTAGTACTTACTAGTCTTAGAAATGAGCAGCTCAGGGTAATTAACCAACTGGTCCTTTCCTCTTTTCTTTATCAATTCCACAAATATTTACTGAGCATAGGCTGTATGCCACAACCCGAGTGAGATGTTTTATTTGCATTAGTCAGGAATCCTCACTCTAATTCGGTGAGGTATTATTATACCCATTTAGATATGAAGAATCTGAGATTCCAAAAAATTAAGTTAACTACCCATGAACATGAGTATGAAACTATATTGTTACTCATCTCTTCCAGTTGGCACCCGGTGGTTGCCAGAAATGTCATTATTTGGTTCCTTGGGATTCAAGCTGTAGACTTCAAGGTCTCCTGATTTGGGTTCAGATCCTAGTTCTGCTGCTTAACTTACGTGTGTAATCTTGTTTATGTCTTGCTCTCTCAGAACCTCGACTTTCTTCTCAGTAAACCAGTAAAAAAAACTTTCTTCTTTTTTATTATACCTAATTTATGGGTGGTTTCAGGATTAAATGATGTAATATATGGAAATTGCCTGCTTTTGCCCAAAGTGGGGGTTTTTAATTTTTTTTTTTAATTTTCCTGTCTCTGGCAGTTTATTTGCAGTCATGCTAGTTAGTGACGGCAGTCTTCTCTCAGTGGTCAGTTGTTCCCGTCCAAAGGCTTCAATACTCGGCCCCTTGGCAGGGTGGTTTGGAACAGGGGCAGAGAGAGGAGTTGAGTGCATGTTGGGGAAAGAGCAGGGACTTTGGTATCAAAGCATTGCTGGCACAGCTCCTCTCTCGACTAATTATTACTTAGCTATTTGTCCCAAAAGACTCAGCCTCCCCATCTGACATGGGGGTAATAAAACATATATGGATTAGTGCCAGAGCATATAAAAGTGCTACTGTAACGACTGGCACTTACTGCCAAATGCACAAATACTCCTTTTCCTCGTCCTTTGACACGTCCCTTCTCCTCTCAGCAAGAGATTCCAGTTGTCTGTTGAGAGGAAGGTCTCTGGATCATATTTTGCCTCCAGAGTTGGGCTCATGGAATATTTGTCCGTTGTGAACCTTATAGTAGTTCCTGCTGGGGGAGACTTCAGACCTGGGTACCACTATCATCGTCTGGGAAAGGCCGCTGCTTCACAACCAACCATACGTCTTAGATCCAAAAGCCACATCACACCTGGATGCAGTGTGTAGCACTGGTGTATCCTAGGATAGATTTCCAGTACCCAGTTATTACTAAGTCTAGTTGATACAAGAATCAATGTATCCAGGAAGGCGGGAGAAGGAGAATCAATGTATCCTTTTGGAGTACTTTGAATCTGCTTGCCTCTTTTGTGAGAAGGCTTGAGAAACTCGGATTCTCAGAAGAGAAGGAAGGCGTGATATTAAATTACACGGTTTTTATTTCATGAGTACCAGACTTCTTAGGAGTTTAATAAAATGTAAAGTGCGGCCATAACAATCGAGGCCAGGTGAAATTCCTCGAAACCCCCCTGGATTCAGTTATCACCAGGAGGACTACTGATGAAAATGCACAGCCAATTGGAATGGAACTCAAGACCTTTATGCACAGCTGGATCCCATGCGTTAGGTTTAGTTGGAATCTGGAGATGTGCAAAATGGGGACCAGATACCTTGCCAGCAGGTATCTCCCCTAATTACTCCACTTACCAGCAGCTCCACAGCCTTAGCCAATAGGGATTTGGGCCACATTTTAGCCCTTCCCAGAACCCACATCCTCTGGAGACTGACAACTTTCACAACAATTTGATTTATTACCAGTGGTGAGTGGGTCATTTCTGGGAACGCTGCTTTGGAGGTGGCTCTCAGGATCCCTAAGTGGCACCCATATGGTGCCCACAGGAGGTGTGGGTTTTATAGGCTATGATGCCAAAGAGGTCCTTACCTGCAGAGACCAGCCTGGATGGCAGCCAAGCAAGCTTCCTTGGAATGTTTTCCAGTCCTAGAGGGAAAGGCAGCAGTTGAGTCTCTGCAGTTCTGACCACTTCTACTGAGATGCCTCCTTGTCTGATGTGATTTCTGTGCCTGGGACAAAGACCACACTGTCCTTTCATGGTTGTCACGTATGGCCAGGTGTGGCCCAGATGGTCAGCTCAGTGCCCAGGATTTTATGAACTCAACTCTTCAGGAAGATGCTATGGTATAGTGGTAAAGAACATGGCCTCTAGAGCCAGACTTTGTGTGTTTGAATCCTGACTTTGCCATTTATTAGCTGTATGCCTTTAGGAAAGTTATCAACTTTCTCTGTGCCTCAGTTTCTTTACGTGTAAAAGGGGTTAATTATAGTACTTGACCTCAAGGGTTGTTGTGAGGATAAAGTGCTTAGCACACACTAAACACTTGGCAAGTGCTAGTTGTTATAATTATGTGTGCTCCGTGGGTAGGATGGCCCAATTATGGTTCTTCAAGTTTAGGAAAAGGTCTCAGCCTTCCTATTGAATACCTCATGTGAGGATTAAATGCAGGTAGAAGAGCTGTCTTCCAGAGGCCACCCTTGATATTTTCTACCCCTGTCCCAGTACTTGCTCTGTTTCCAATGTCATAACTCGCCTGACCAGTATACTACCTGAGATAAAATAATGTGTATTTGGAATCAGAACCACAGGGCTTGAGACCTGGCCCAGCCTGCTAACATTGTATGAGCTTGCATGAGTTACTGAACCCCTTTGAGCAGGAGTGGAGCATTTGAATGATTTAAGGCTGTCAGATATCTCATAAAAGTGGTGTAATTATACATCCTACCAGGCTTTCTGGACTAATAAAACAAAGGACACACATTGGGAATACATGATGATTCTCCACTGAAAGCTCAGACCTACCTGGCTGCACCTCTGAATGAAAAGGTATCTAAGTGATTTTTACACTGTTTCCCTCCCTTACAGCAAGCTGTAAGATGGGGAAAGCACAGGAGACTCGGATTCTGTTAAATGAGGTGCTGTGTGCACAGGGTGCCCAGCATGCAGAAATAGGAGAGGAGACTGAATATCTGCTTCTCAGTTCCATTGTGTTAGGCAGTTCAGGGATTCAGGGATTCCATTCACACTGTATTCGCAGTGACCCTGCATTCTGGGAGTTGTGTAGTGAGTTAGTGAATGGGACTATATTACTATAATTGCTGACAATAGTCCTGGCTTGAACACCCATTCCCTGATGACCTTTGTTCCTCAGCTTCTTGTCTTATTGCAAAGGATCTTGGACTAAATGAACTTTAGGGTTCTTATAGCTTTAACGTGATACAGATGTATATAATTAGACACATGCTCTGTCCTATCACCCCGATTAATTTTCTTTCTCGTACTCGACACTGACTCTTCTTATTTTGTTCTTTTTTAAACAACACATTTGTTCTTTCTCCCACCTGCCATCTCTGCTCCCAAGCTCCTAAGGCATAAAATGTATGAAAATGAGGACCTTGTCTGTGTTAGTCAGTGATGCCTAGAATAGTGCTTGGCATACAGATACGGGTATAACTATGCATTGTAATGTAGTTACATGAATTTGTATATAGAGGCAGGTAGTTGATTACTTATTTTCCTCTTCCCCACTTATTCCTCAGCCCCAAAATACACCACATTGTTATTTGAAGATTGGAAAAATAGAAGTAAGAATGGTTGTACAGTCTGCCTTAAAACTTCACCTGAGGGGCACTGCGATGGTGGCTCAATGTCAGAATTCTCACCTGCCAAGCTGGAGACCCGTGTTCAATTCCCAGTACCTGCCCATGCAAAAGACAAACAAACAAACAAAAACAAAAACACTTAACCTAAGTAGCAGTGCCAGGGTTCTCGACTTCTGTGTGCAAATAGTATCCAAGGACAGTCCTGATGTCAGAGGAAGCCCACACATTTAGGGCTTACGACACAGGACAGAGATGGCCATTTGCTAAGTATCTGCAGTGTGGGTTGGAATCAGCTTTGTTCTCTATAGACATATATACGTGGTGGAGATGGTGAGCAGGAGGCAAAATACAACCTTTTAGGATTCTGCTCATACATATTACTGAGATTTCATATCACTGTTATTGTTTGGTCACAAAAAACGGATGTGATCCTTGCTGGCTTGAACACACCTACCAGTACTGCCTTCGCGGTCCATCTTGCAAAATATAAGACAAGGCCAGAGCTTAAATTAAAATCCTCGGCTTCTTATCTCCTTCCCACAGGAAAGCAAATCTGTGTTGAAAACCGTAAAATTAAGAGGAGAGCAAGGATAGCATAATTTAGCAAAAATTCATGGCAC
This sequence comes from Myrmecophaga tridactyla, assembly GCA_004026745.1. Classification (NCBI taxonomy): domain Eukaryota; kingdom Metazoa; phylum Chordata; class Mammalia; order Pilosa; family Myrmecophagidae; genus Myrmecophaga; species Myrmecophaga tridactyla. The sequence goes on along the minus strand of PVIY010012017.1, from coordinate 11,240 downwards.
CAGACTCTGAGCTCATGACTGGAGGGGTAGGTCAGACAGTAAGAAGATGCTGCCTACCAGTGCAGGTTCCTTAAGGTGGTGCTCAGGAGACAAGAAGCACACGCACAATATATATTTCCGGAAGATTCTCCTCTGCTTGCTCTTTATAACTACCCTAAGAAATCATCTTTGTAGATTGTTTGGCATTTTGTTTCTTATGAGACTTCTGAAATGAAACTCAAAGCAGATATTCTTATAGTATATTCATGTGAGTTTATTCGTTGTAGTATGTAAGTGTTGAGATTTTTGTTTCCATTTTAAAAGGGCTTATAGTATTAATGTCTTCCTATCCTTCCCCACCCCCGTCCCCATGGCCTTCTAAATTCCTAGTATTTAAGAATCTCATTCTGTGTATTTGGCAGGCTGCATCATTAACACTTGGAAAGCAGAAGAGGTTCAAAACCTTTTTAGCATTTTACACATTTATGTGTATAGATGTCTGTGCTGAGGTGTAGACAAAATATAGAGAAAATTCGTATGACTTCACTAATGGTGCTCCATTTAATAAATGCCGTGGACTGTGCAAGTTGTGTCATTAGAGAGGAGCTGATAATTATTACAAAACAGGGAAAAGCTAGCACGGAATTATATCATTGTCTAAAAAAGTGACTTTTTTCCCTTGCCTTTTTATGTCAGAGTTCCTTTTCGGGGGAGGTTGTAATGATAGGGTGTACAGAGAATTAGGTATTACTAGCTGTAAAGAGAATTAAGTATTACCAGGATATTTGTTCCTAATTTTCTTGAGGGTAGTCCTTCCAGTTGGAGCCGCGCACTTTTTACACCTGATCGGTAAAAAACATCAAACGCAGAATTAGTGAGTCCTAGGTCCACTCCCCAGGGTGTTGCTGGCACCCTCTCAGCCTTGTAGGTTGTAAACTGTCTACAGTGGACACTTCTCACTGTGCAGGTTTTCAGGTGCTGTCTCCAATTTTTTTGGGGGGAGTGGTGATGGAATAGTGGATATTTGCTTCTGGAGAAACTGATTCCACCCATATTTTAGCGTCTGGTACAGTTAATTCTCACTAATTCAAACTAATTTGAAGCGTACCTGAACTAGTAAATTAAATATTCACAATTCATCTATTTTCCTTAAATTTACAAGTTGCTCATTATTGTAGTATTTCTGAGGCTGCTTCAATTAGTAAACGAGTTTAAAATTAGGAACATTTTTGCCATGTATATAATTGTGCTGGGCTTCCTTTCTTTTCTTTCTTTGTGTGTGTGTATGTGTGTGAATTTCTTTAAAATGATCCCCTTAATTAGTCTAAACCTGCCAGAGTCTTGTTTATATTATTGATTTATACTTAGCAAGCACTTTCTTAAAAAAATGAACTTCATAACTCAATCCAAATGATCACAGATCTCAATTTAATGAAGTCTAAATAAATAACCTGAACTTTTAAAAAGTGTTACTTAGTTTTAGACTTCCAAGTTACACAGTAAAATTTATTTTTAAGCAAAATTTTAAAGTATAAGACATATAAAATATTTTAAAGTATAAAAATCTTAATTTAAGAAGTTCCTGCAGGCAGTTAAACATTTCGAAAACAGTTAAGCTTGACATTGGAAATACCCTTTCATCTGAGACCTCTAAAAAGAACCAGAAGCTGAACTAAGTAGGGGCTAAAGTGTAATGGATAGTCATGTCTAATGGACCAAACTATAAAACATGGTAAATGGTGTAAAATGGTTCTTTAAGGTTTACAACTATAGAGTCATAAATTCATAAATTAAGGTGATACCTGCACAACACATTTATATTCATTGGGTTATTTAAAACTTCACCCTTCTTTGTATATGAGAATTCTGTATTTCATGTATGATTTTTCTGTAAACCTACAACTTCTCCAATTAAAAAAACTTTTTGACAAAAACCTCTGCCCCTCAAATTGGCAATAATTATTCATTTATTTGTTCACTGAACAGTTTTTATATTGGGTGCCTTTTTATACCAAATTATATATAATTTACTTATATTTAATGAATAAAGAGCTTATGAACATTCATAACTTTTGCTCCAAAAAGGAGTGCCGGGTGCAGGGGTGGTGCAGTGGTAGAAGGCTCGCCTTCCATGCAGGAAACCGGGTTCAATTCCCGGACCATGCACCTAAAAAATAAAAAAATAAAAGGGAGTGCAGCATCCACATGTGCATACAGAGATTCACATCCTTTGGAATAATAATGAGCTCCCTAAATCTGTGTAGGGTCACTGGTTAAATAACTGATAGCCTTTCATATAGTAGAATATTCACATATTTAAGGAATATTTAATATGGAGAAATTCGCAAGATCTAAGTGAGTGCAGCCAGTGTTTCAGTTGTCCAGGGTTGGAGAAGCTTGCTGAGTTCTGCTGATGGCGAGTCAGCGCTCATGTGTGGCTCTTTCTGTGGAGGAGGAAACAAGAGCTGGACCTCTGTATTAACTGTTGACTTTGCTGTTATTTGCAGTCAAATAAAGTGCCCGTGGTGCAGCCATCCCACGCCGTCCATCCTCTCACCCCCCTCATCACTTACAGCGACGAGCACTTTTCTCCAGGAGCACACCCTTCTTCGCACATCCCATCAGATGTCAACTCCAAACAAGGTGAGAGCACTTGCCTTCCGAGTTCCCTCCTTCAGCCTCCGCTGTGGTGCCAGAGTGACCCAACAAGTGGTCTTTGCCCAAAATCACTGGTTGCATCAAAATACATTTGTAGGGGACAGGCGTAATTTATTTGACAAAAATACGTTGTTGCTTCTTTTATTTTGCAGGATTAAAAAAAAAAAAATGGAAGAAACAGCATAGCAGAGTAGTTTGCAAAGTGACAGCTTTGAAAATCTATGATCCACAATATAAACCAATATGTTATGCAAATTTATTAAAAGTTCAGCATTCAGTGCTCCCTGCAGTATTTCCTTAGGTCTGCATGAACAAGGCGTTGATGGTAGTGTAAAAAAAGAATTAGAAAGTGACAAAATAGAGGGAGCTTGTTACTTCAAATGTTTTTTTTTCTGAGCTGTTTATGATATCTTTGGTTCTTTGCTGTTATAATAATTAAAGTTCAAAACCATTTCCACTTAATGACTCTTATTTTGCTCTTCTGCATGAAGACCAAGTTCTCCTTCTAGTTCTTTTAAAGGAAAACATTCAGCAGAAGAGGTATGAAAAATAAAAATGCCTAGTTTCTGCCTTATGGGTAAGGATGTGGGCGGGTGGTAGGGCACAGAGCTCTTTTCTCCCAGCCTTCCTGTTGCCTGTCTGCTTAAGGACAAACTTCAAAGATGAATTTGCCCCCGATGAGCCTTGCTATTTTTATGCACTTAAACACTCAGGCCTCACCAGGATCTTTGGAACTTCAAAAACCCTGTGACGGCAGAGAATATAAAGGTGTAAAATTTTCTGCCTTCTGCATTTCACCCATTTGTCCAACTCAATCTTTGTCTTACAATAGGCAAAAAAAAAAAAAAAAAAAAAAAAAAAAAAAATTTTAATGTGTGAAAGAAGGTGGAGTCCAGAGGCTGGGTATTTTTTGCTGTGCTAATAACACTTCTAGGTTAAATACGTACCTCCTCAGTTCCCTCCATTATTCAAATGGAAATCTTATTTGAGGACTTAGCTACTAGTGAACTTGGACTTTAGTGGAGCCCAAGTATCTGTACTCAGAGAAGGTGAAATCACCTAGGCAGTCACCTCCAGGTTTGCATCTATCTTATTGCCTCATTCTAAGTCTTTCCCACATTCTGCTTTCTTTCATCAAGGGTCTCTGAAGAATAAGGGACCTCAGATAGCCAGGTCTGTGGACATATGGTCTGAAAGGGAACTTAGGGATCTCAGGAAGAAGTGTGATATGAGAGGGGAGAGGGAAAGTATGATCTTGGTCATAGGGAGTTTTAGATGCCTTTGAGAGACACAGTGGGAGGCAGGAGGTAGGCAATTTAAACACAGAAATCACAACCTCAGACCAGGGTCTGGGCTGGAGATGCACATCTGGGAACCAAAAAGATGTATCTGACAACTGAACATAAATGTAGAAGCCTCAAGTAATTAGCAAAAAGAATCCAACGGTGTGTTTTATTTTTAAACTTATTTAACTGACAACTATATCGTGCTTACTCTATCCTAAGCCCCATTCTAAGCATTTTAAAACATTAACTTTTTTTTAAAAGAATAACACATCATGGCAAAGTAGTTTTTTCAAAAATTCTGGGACGTATGGGCATGGCCCGAAGTTATCAACGTGCAGTTTCTTTGAAATCTTTACTTTATCATAAATATTTGTGTGATTTTTGCCTCAATTCCTTACTATTTGTGCTCCTTTTATTATAAAGATCCTGTTTTTAATTACGTGTTTGTCCTGGGCTTCCTGTGCCTCATGACCGTGTACCTCTATGGATATCTAAACTCTGGTTTGCAATGTCATCATTTACATATTTTGAATTTATATAATTCCATGGGGTGTATTCATCACCAAAAGAAAAATAGGTATAAAGCTTGCTAGGCGTCTTGTTTTTACTCTCTCTCTCTACTGTCTGACTTTTGGGTATATGATGTAGCTCAAGTTGTTAGAGCAGATGATACTGAGGTCAAAGTTGAAGGTTTCAAAGTTCCTTCTAGGCTGGTTAGATTCATCCAGGAAAGAAAAGGGGCGGGGGGAGTATCACGGCCACAATCCAACTCTCGATAGAACTGTCCAATAAATATAAACTGTTTGTCAGCAGAGTTCATTCTCATTTGTGGGAGAATAACTTTAAGTTAATTACCTATTAGAAAGCACATTAGTTTTCTTCTCATTAGGAGATGCTGGGTTTAAGTACCTGTTTAAATCTTTGTATTACTCATTATATCCTTACAAATAATCACAAACTCTTATGGCATTTCTTTCGTACCGGGCACTCTGCTATATTACATGTATTAATGCATTTATGTCTTTCAACGAACCTATTCTGTTTTTATTATGATTTTACAAAGTGATTTTGTATCTTCCTCCAAGACACAGAGCTTGTGTCTTCGTGTGTTCAGTAACAGAACACTTATTAGAGAGGCAGCACATCTAAGAATCTTTGAAAACAACATCTTAAAACAACAATAAAACATTTAGAAAACCCAGTTGCATTTTCTGCTCACTTAATGACCTAATCCATATCATACACCTGTTCTAAAATAGTTGATAATATTAGCTCAGCATGGGCCCCTTATAACACTACCTTATTTCACCTGTTGATTTGGTCAGTCACTCAAAAATATTTACTGAGAGCCCCACTTGCAGACAGGGAGGCTTTGATATGCAGATTGGTAAAACGCGGTCTCTTTTCTCCCAAGCAATGTATAAGCTCATGCAGGAAATTATTTGCACAAACTATCAAACAAAATGAAGACTATCCTAAGTAAGATATTAAAAGTACAAATAAAATGTAGGTTCAAAGGGGAAAGACTTTTCAGAGGTAAAGAAGGCAGAGAAAATTCTATGGGGTAGAAGCATTTGAATAAAATTTTTTTTTTCTTCAAAGCTTAACAGATTTATTGAGGTAAGGAAGCAGGGAGAAGGTAGGTGGGAGAGCAAAAGGGAGAAAGCAGGTGGAAGCCTGAAAATGGCACTCCTATTTGTTCAAGACCTTTGATACCTTTTAAGATCCAAATGAAATCCAGAGGTATTTTTAAATAGTAAAAAAAAAAAAACAAAAAAAAACAGAATATTTAAAGGGCATCTTCCATGTGCCTGCTTAATTTCACATACCAGCCAGTGTATTTACAACCACTTAATGCTTATTTTGAGTGTTAAACCTTGGAATGCATGTTTACATATGGTCTTTTAAAACCTCAATTAGCTGTGTAAAGCCACTTGTGACTTCTTTCTATTTAAGATCACTTGCCCCCAAATATATTAAATCTGACTTTTTATATTTTGCATGCTATGCATTTGTCTTATTCCTTTTCTTTCTCCACCTAAGGTAAGATAAGATATAAACAAAGGGGCGTTATTGGGGATGAAGATTAGGTATAATCTTTAGGTAGTTTTTACAGTTATAGGGCAGTGTACTCCAGGGGACGTGAGCTCAAGAAACAATTTGGTGTCACTCTTATTTTCCGTGGACTACAACTAATCCAGGACAGTTTGACCTTGGGTCCCAGAGGACTCAATGTGATGAAGTGCTTAGTTGGAGCAGAAGTGGCAAACAGAGACCAAATGAATCATATCAAGCGTGACCACGATGGGGCTGAAGATGATTCCTAATTAATCTGTGATCCTCTGAGGTATCGCATTTCCCAAAATTATGTGTCCATGAGGGAACCAAAGAAAATATGAAAAGGCAATTTACCTAATCCTCAAGCACCATGGCACGCTGTGTACTTAGGAAGGGCTGTCATTTTACTGTCTACACAAAGCAGTTATCTACCATTTTCTTAACCAAAGTAAAATGAGGACAAAATAAATATTTTGAAAATCTATTCTCGTGACTATTTTACTAGCTTGTATCTGCTCTTTCATGAGTTCTTCAAGATGTACTGTCCTAAAACCTGTTTCTCAAATGTTGGAATCTTGGGAAAAGCTGAATAAACTGATTTCTGCTAAATTGATTTGATGACTAAATATTATTTCACTCTAGACCCTCAGTATTAATGATATGTACCATCTTACTGCTTTTTTATTGTTTTTAAGGTCAAATGTCCAATGAGTCTGAATAGAGTTTTCCTTTATTCTTTGTAACAGGCATGTCCAGACATCCCCCAGCTCCTGATATCCCCACCTTTTATCCCCTGTCTCCGGGTGGTGTTGGACAGATTACCCCACCTCTTGGCTGGTAAGATACTTCCTGCAGCTTTCCGCAAAGCATTTGAACACATCTTCCACTTTCCTCTCATGGCAATTGGCCTTATGAATGGTAAAAACATGTAGACTTTGAAGAAATTTCACATCAGTGAGCAAAGTGCTAAGTTTATTTCATTTTAATTTGAAAGATTAAAAAACAGGCAGACTTTGAAATGGATTGAACCAGTTTGCTAATATGTGTAGAAAATGTGCAGAATTTGCTTTGAAGCTTATGGTTTTATGGATTCAGTTTGTGGCTTTGGGCCTTTGCTGTGCCCGTTCAAAGTCCCAGTGTTGTTTTCTATTCTAGCTTTTTATGTACAATGTAGACACCTTAAATGTCTGCTTTTTCTTATAAATGGGCAAGTGAAGAAAATGACAACTTACCAAAGAGAAATTTAGAAGTATAAAACTATCTTATGAATTTTAAAAAAGTGAATTTGAGCTCAGAGGCATAAAAAGGTGATGTCTGAGCTTTCTTTTTTTGCTCTCCGAATGCCAGTGCTCTCTTGTGTTGATGTTTATTTCTAAAAAAAAAAAAATTCTTACTGCTGCCCTTTAAATATTTTAATTCTAAAGTTGAAGGAAAGGAACTATTCTTTGGGAAGAATAGAATCAGTGTTGATAGTAGGCCTTTTTTAAAATCACTTTATTATCAGCACAAACCCCTCTTCCTCCTATTCCTTCCCTTCCCCATTCCTCCCCACTTCCCTTCCTCACTCTGTGAAAAATAGTTATTCAACATGAACAAACATTTCTGTCCTTTCTCCATTGGGTTCTCCATCCCCCGTGCCCTTCATCATTGCCCCAATCTTACATTATCCAGCTCCTTCAGCAAGGAGGGGCATCCTGCTGTGGAAATTCCAGCTTTCTCTCTCTCTTTTAAAGCATTACATCTCTCAGCCAGTAACTCTATTTGAATTTAATTGATTATGCATACACTTTCAAACCTAGATCAATTATTCTGTCTGAACTTAGCCACTTAGGGGCCATAATCCCAGGCCGAGTTGCATCAGTGGCAGCTGGAAATAAAAAAAATGTAAACGAAAGATGTGAGATGCGGAAAGAACAGAGAGAACGATGGCGTTCTCAGGGTGCAGAGAAAATAATTCCAATGAATTATCTTTTATTTCTTGATTCTAACAGGGGTATGTGGTCTCTGGGGGTGGGGGAGTGCAGTGTTTTTGAAATTTGCTCATTTGTGCTGTAAATATAAACTTTTATTTCCTTTTTTCTTCCCTTCCCTGAAATTCTCAAAGATTTTAATAAAGCATTCACTAAGCTCCTCCTTTGAAAGGGATATTTCACGATTCTCAGGGTCTCATTGTATTCAATAAACATGCATTAAGTGCCTATTTGTTCAAAACATTGTGACAGGCATTAATCGGGTTTGGAAAGGGGTGGAGATGAGAGACAAGTAAAACCTGGACTGGTTTACCTTTTATTTATCTATTTATTTATTTTATACATGGGCAGGCACTGGGAAATGAACCCTGGTCACTGGCATGGCAGGCGAGAACTCTGCCACTGAGCCACCATTGCCTGCCCTGGACTGGTTTACTTTTAAAGTTGAAGGGGGAGGGATTTCTTCAAGGCGAATGATGCTTTCATTGGCTTGAGGGTAAGGGAAGGACACAGTCCTATAGTTGAAGAGAATGTGTGGTCTGTAATACCTCCACCACATTCTATACGAATGCCTCCCTCTTTTCCCCTCATCAAATTCTTATTGCTGGTTGGTTACTCGTGTTCTATCATTGATGGGTTCCTTTCTTCTGTGACCTCAGGCAAGGTCAGCCTGTATATCCCATCACGGGTGGATTCAGGCAACCCTACCCATCCTCACTGTCAGTCGACACTTCCATGTCCAGGTAGGTGGAGGTGGAACCCCGGGACACTGGAGAACAAGTTGCTCTTTCTTGCGCTTGCATCTTGTACACCTCTGCTTGCCTCTCAGTCAGCTAGGAGGATGCGTAACTCAACCCATGTCTGTCTGTGCAGTGTGCCTGGCTCCCACACTAGGTGTCCTAGGGATTCCTGGGTAGGAGCCGATTGCTGTACCCCCCCACCCATCCGTGAACCAACTCGCCCACACTGGGAAGTGCTGCCTCCAAAAGAATTCAGTGTCATCTCACTGTGGGATGTGAAATGCCCAGAAAGTGGACATTAAAATAAGAGCTTGTTTGATTCCAAAGGTGCTGGGGCGGGCTGAGACTGGTTGGGTCTGAGTTCTGTAATCTGCTTCCTCTGGGGAAAGTTGTGCCAGTTTAACCCGACAGTGGTCGAAGACGCCCAGAGAGCCTAGCGCCTTCCTGGACCAAGGCTGTCAGAAGAGAAAGAGCAGTGCTTACAAGCTGTCAGGCCATCGGGAGGCCCGCCTAGTGTGTGAATCAGGCCCTGTGTGGACTATTGATGCAAGCGAAGCTCTGTGAGGCCTGCCCGGCCACACCTCAAGGCTGCTCTGTGTCATGCTTCTGCTTCTGGAAGGGATGGCTTCTGTGCCCTGTGCTTGATGGACACGCACATTTGTGGTGTATCATCTGTGTGTTCCGTGTGGCTTTTTCAAGGGAACTAGTGATATTGTGCTAAAAGTCAAACTGTCGGGTTATTAACTGCTTTGAATCTTCACTTTTTATGTAGGTATGAAAGTCTCCGTTTTGGTGGTGAATTACAGCTTTAAATAAATATATATATGTATTGAAAGCTTTGAATGAATGAATGAATAAATTAATTAATTAATACATTAATAATGTTGTTTGTCCAGTGAATTGTAAATCTAGCTGGAGATAAGGGAGGAATTAAAATCCTTTCCCCCAAATATATTTTTTACACTTTATTCTTAACACTGTAAGAACTGTCTGATGACAGGATTTTCTCCCAGGCAAGTAACCAACATCGTGTATTTTTGCAAACACTACACTTAACCAAAGAATTATTATTTGGTCAAATAATTGTATTTTTACCCTGCCTCCTTGATATTTAAATATCCAAAATATTGCATATTCAAGCAACATCCTTCCCAGCTGAAATAATTAATTGTATGGGCTGTGGTGAAAAATTGAGAACGTTGTTCTTACTGAATTAACTGTTAACTTGAAAGCAAAAGTTTGAAAAGGAAAAAATTTTAACACATATCCAAATTTATCCAGAACACTTGTTGAAGTTCTGTCTCTATTTTATTTTTCCTGCATGGCAGTTTCAATCCTTTGTGTTGGCTGGTACTCTACAAGAATAACCAGCAAATAGTAGTTACATTTGGTTTGTGCCATTTTTACCTTGATGTAGAACTGTCTCTACCCATTTAATTAATTTCTTCCCTATAATTCGGTTACTGGTTTTCCATAAGGCTAGATTTCTCAAATATGACTTTTTTTATATATAGAAAATTCTTTGGGATGATGTTAATGGAAACTTCATTAAATGAGGGACTGGAAAAAAATTTCCTTCCCCCTACTTTTTCAATAGTTTCCTCCTAATATTAGTGAAGAAGCCAACAATATCAAAAAAAACTCTTAATGTGATGGTTTGCTTATGAATGTAGGCAGAGATTTTCAAATGTGCTGTCTTTAGCTTCCAGTTGAAAATCATATCAAAAGCTACACCTTGATAAAGTGTTATATTTCCAATGCTTGTTCTTATTGAAATACTCATTTAAAAACTGCCTTGCAAGAAGAATGATTCACTTTTTTTTTTTTTTAATTCAGTGGCCTAGAGCCTTCCCAGGGAAAATGCCAGATTCTCCTACTAGCTTGAGAAAAATCCTGTTATACAGGGCATAATTATAAATATTTCCCTCCTGATTACAGAAAGTAAAAAAATAATAATTATCAGCCCACTATAATTTATAGTTAATAATCTTGTATGTAAAGAGGTACGTTTTCACTCTGAGCCATTGGCAGTTGTGGGTTGTTTCGAAACCCCATCTACTTTCTGCTACCACAGCCACCAGTTCACCTTGTTTTCTTCGCCTTCGTTGTCTTAGGTTTTCCCATCACATGATTCCTGGTCCTGCTGGTCCCCACACAACCGGCATCCCTCATCCAGCTATCGTGACGCCTCAGGTCAAACAGGAGCACCCCCACACTGACAGCGACCTAATGTACGTGTGAGTACGCGGCTGGGTCGTCCGGGAATGCCTTCGGATGCGGAGGATTTAAACACCAATAGGGAGGGATCCTCAGAGTTTAGGCACTGAATAATTCTGAGCTGTGTAACCATTTACCTCCAGGTTTTCGTTTGGCTCAGGCTGTTGGAGAGGACCTGTTAGAGCCCCGGTTAAGTAGATCGGAGGGTTTAAGACTTTGTCTTCTGGAAACGCAGTTACCCTAGTTTGAGGTTTCAAAAGCACAGAATTCAAGGGTAAAGGGTGCCAGCAAAGTCCAGGACTCCCTACTGGGCGAGGGTTGTCACAGGGTGT